>JAVYIG010005066.1:0-145466 GCA_035222895.1 Strongylocentrotus droebachiensis | reverse complement strand
GAGAGAAGATAGCGAAGAGAGAATGTGATAGGGTATGTAGGTCATGGTGAAAATGAACGATTCATAAAATTGGTTTAATGAAAGAGTGTAGCCTGAGAGTGTAGAGTCAGAGAAGACAAATTATGGGTGTACGAAAAGGGAAACATGCAAATAAAGGAACCTGTTAAAGCGGTCTAACTATGACTAACACAAATGTTGAAATAAATCGTCACTCTGAACGAGTGAGCTACAAAGTAAATGTATTATAAATATACCAATGCTTTTTTTTTTCTTGCCTCCTGATTTAGGTTGTGTATGATTATTATGAAAATTATAATAAAAATAATCCCAACTGCCCATAGATTAAATTGAATTCATTGGAACCCATTTGAGAGATGTAGGCCTATCGCCTTTTGTTTGGCGGGAACATGATGTTTTTTAGACGACACACTAACTGACAAAATAAAATGCTAATTCTGTTTACCACTTACTATTCATTTCAATATTTTGGGGATAGAAGAGCGGTTCTTATTCATGAGAAGTCGGAAATGGTCGTACTGGATCATTTTATATTAAAAAGGTTATTTTTTATTCTTTTATTTCATTGCTATACTTTCTATTAGACCCATAGATAACGCAAAACATTCATACACATACCATACACCGAATACGTGTTTTCCTTATATAGAAGATCGCGTAATTACAATTTGATCCATATATACCTAGCTTTCAAAACAATTTAGATTATTCCAAGCCAAGAGGAATAAAAGAAAATACAAGCGAAGATCCCCTTTGCCGCGGTGTGATTAATGCTTCCGATATCGCCTCAAGTGCTCAAACATGCCTCATGATATGAAATGAATCGGATCTACTTCTTCTAATCAATACTTGTCTTTCCAGGGGGTACTCTGATATTTTTGTCATTACGTACCTCTGCAAGGAGAACTTGTCATCGGAGAAGACGAGAAAAATATTCCATTAAAATCTTTGCTCTCGTGTCGAGGCATTCCTCGAGGCTAAAAAGTCCCTTGAAGGGACAAGGAGTCGATCGGTTTTGATTGAATTTTTGGCGGTAAATGTATTCCTAAAATCCGAAATTATCGATACTCTTCGATTGCAGTTTGATGCAAGATTAAGTCCGTGCGTGTGTTTCAGGGAAAAGGAATGATGACACACTGCAGACCCTATACATGTCATAGAAAAATTGAATCTTTCCATGTCTAAAATTACATACTCAACTCTTACTTCTGGTCGCATTCATCTGACTTGTGTTCTGTATGCTCCTCGAACAACGCCATTCCCCACTTTTGCGTTTTACATGTACTCATTTTATAATTTTCCATATCCATGAATTCTACCCGTCTTCCTTTCCCTTTTTGAAAACAAGTCGAATCAGTAGGGCATCCACCATAATAAGAAGCCGGTGTATGCCCCCTCCCCCGTTTGAATGCCAAGGAGGGGGCGCGAATGGCGGGTGGGGGATTGGTCGAAACAATTTGCAAAGGGTCTTCTGCACGCGATACATTTTGCATACCCATTTTGCATGGGTACAATTCAACCCCTTGTTTATCAACTTCTGGATGCGCCACTGCCACTACATTTATGAGACATACCGAAAGGATTTGGAAGTGTATTGCAATTAGTTGTCATTATTAGCTGTTCACTTTGCTCGTTATCGATTTTCTCCGCACACTGACACGCACAGGCCTCTTGTCCGTGTTATCCAAATGGAAATCTAATGAAGATATCCCTTTTTTCTGCCACTCTCGGTCGTGTGACATAATTTATCTGAAAGATTTTGAGAAAAAATCGTAACTAATTGATCCATTCTTTTTAAAGGAACATAATGTCCTGTACCAATTGTGTGTAATTCTGCAAAAGTTTCATATTTTAAATATGTTCCTCATCTTCGTTCCGTAAAAATTAACAACAGCGGACCTCTTATTTTGCCGAAAACCTACAATCCCTTTTGTTTTTTCTTTAATACTTTTTCCTTCAATATTTCACATTTTAAAACATGCGCAGTCTTTCACTTCTTAACCAGTCTAATAACCTATTCACGTTAACTCCAATATATATTAACATGTGTGTAAAACCCTCTTTTCTTTATATACCGCTATATTTTTCTTCAAAATAACTCCGTGTTCAAACTGGTAAATGTAGGAAAGAGACATGTTTACAACAAATGGATAAGCATGTCAGCATTTGACGGATATGTCGTTTTATGGGATCTAGAACAAGTGATTTGTATGCGAGACACTGAGAAGCCAGACGAATGAAGGATACATTCGAACTGAAATATCACGTTCATTTGTGAAACCCAGTGAGCTTAAAAGTGCGCCAATATGGCCTGTTACATCCAATTTGTCTGCAGTTATTACCGGGTGATTACTTCTCTCCTACAGACCATCTCAAAACAAGTTACGCCACCGAAGCCCAAGACCCACTGAAAGTTATACATCCTGACATCCTGACATATTTGCCTGACATTGAAAAAACACGACTGTGTGGCATCTTGTATGCGTCTCGTTTTGAGACTGCCAATGTGATATGTTTATTATTGATACAAACATAATTATATACATATCCTTTTCTCTTATTATTATTGAATTCCTCCGTATGGCTAAAAACTGTGCTAGAACAAAGATTATTGGAAGAAAACAAAATCAACATTTGACGACTTTTTAACTCTCTGTTTTCAATATTAATTTCATCAGAAAATTCAATGAAATTAAATAGAAATTAAATATAAGCTTGTGAGCATTCGTTTTCTTTTAGCTCAATAGTTTGCGACATTATTTTGTTTGTCTTTTAGCTTTGTACATTGCGATTTCATTTTTTTGAACGGGTTGTAGCATGAAGTTGTTGTTTCTTGAGTCTCTTTCTTTTACTAGAGAACTAATAAGAAACTCATCTATATTATGTTCACTCGACCTACGAAATGATCTTTAGAATATGAATTGACTTGAAGGATGAATTTAATGTTTTTTTTAATGAAACGACAGGGCAATTATTCTCATTTCATGTTTGAATATGTTTTATGAATGTCTATATCATAGGACTAATGCTCACTCAACCGACAGACAGGCACAACTGGATGTGAAATCATGATCATATAATATTGTTTGAAATTTTCTTTTTTTTTACAAAAGAACATTATAGAAATTAAATGATTATGTAGAATAATATAATTATGTCCTGTCGATCTGTTAAATTCTTTTTTTTCTTTTTTTTCTAGCTATGTGAGATTTTTTTTTTGTAAGAGGGCGATCCATTTATTAGAATATTTGGAACACTTTTTGGTCCTTATTTCGACTTATATTAGAGATGAATCTAATGAATTGAATTAAGAACAATGGGTATCGTGAGATAGGTTTTAGTGCCATTATTCCCTCGCCAATATTCTACTCACCAATGAAGACGTGACTATAAGGCAGGTCATGTTACGACTATTAAAGCTGTCATTCTATTGGCATGGTCATTCCAAAAGCAGACGGGGCTTTGTTTATTCGTACAGGCATTTAGTTGTGTACATTGATTGATTGGTGGTATGCCAATGGTCATAATATATATCTTACGAATGCCGCGCTAAAGACAATCATGAGTCGACATATAGAGCAAGAAAGGTGTTAACATATACCCGTCATGAGGAATTAACGCCTTTCTGGCTCTCAGCAGACACATGGTTTTTTACAAAAGAATGCTTTATATTTTAATTCGCTCAGTGCAGTACATTCCTTCACGCTATGTCTGATACCCAATACAACATTACTCATCATCACAATCTTCTAAATAATCTTTCAAACAAAAGCTTGGACGAAAACAAAAGATATCATGCATCAATACACTGGTATTTGAAGTGGAGTATTTCAGGAGGAGAGAGACAATATAGAAAATAAATGAGAAATAAGAAGACTACACAAATCTTTTTCTCTTCTCCTTTCCTAAAGGCCCGGTCACACAGCCCTCCACGGGCGTATCGCGGCCGAATCACGGCCAAAAAATTCTGCCCGTGAAGCAGACGCTGTTGGACGCTTTGAGGTCGCGATAAAGACGCGATACAGCCGTACTTTACCCGTCGTTACACGCGGTAAGAAATTCACACGCGGTTGGCCGCGCGAAAAAGTTTTGGGCTGCCCAAAAATTTAGACCGCGGGTAATCGCGGGCGGTACACGTGGTACACACGCGGTAAAGACGCGGTACAGACGCGGAACGAACGTGCTAGGACGTGCTACGGCCGCGGTTAAGACGTGGTTACACGCGGAATTGGACGCGAAATTTTAGCGGGTAATCGCGGGTGGAGCACGGTCATAGCACGTTTGTTCCGCGTCTGTACCGCGTTGTTATCACGTGCATTAGCGTGTGTACCGCGTGTAAGCGTGGTAGGCCGCGGTACCGCCGCGCTTCACCCGCGATAAGGACGCGGAACAGTCGCCGGCGTCTGTTCCGCGGGCATACCACGGGTAAACCGCGGGTAAGCCAATTTTGCACATTTTCCACCACGGGCAACCGCGGGCCAAAAAAAATCGCGAAATTTTACTCGCGATACAGACGCGAAAGGCTGTGTGACCGGGCCTTAATATCTGGGGAAAAAGAAGGGTAGGAAAGGTTAAGAAGTCGGTGCCCTCATCCCTCCTCAATTAATACCGCGAACGCATATCCGACAGGTTTTTAAGATTTGGAATTGGTTCGTCCGTAATCGGCGCCATATTGTATTTCATTCAACGTATCGGTGACCTGCGTCTACATCCCTTTTTCTTTCTGTCTTCCTTCCTTTCTTCCTTTCTTTCTTTGTTTCTTTTGCAATTCCCATATTAGTTTTCGTTTCTCGTATAGTATGTCAGGTGTGCCCCTCAGCTTTAATTGTATATCACAGTGTATCTCGGATTACAAATGCCTGGTAGTTGATATTATACGAGCTTAATCGGTTAGATGGGTGTATGGTATTGTTTTCTAGGTCGTAGGATGAGGGTGGGGGCTATTTTTTGTGTTCGTAATGGAATGGGTTGTCAGAATAAGAGGAAATTAAAACGAATGGCTAGCTTTCAATATTTATCAAATTACAATACCATAATTCCATCGGTTGCCCGCAATGTATTAGCCTGGTATCGTTTCCCGAGTGGTTAAAATGTAGGAAGGGGAGTGGTTTAGTAATCATGTTTAATATTATTCGTAAGGTAATTGATTGTTGAAATAAGATAAATTTTAAATGAATAGATAACTTTCAATCTATCTTGGATTGCAAATACATGATAGTTGATATTGTTTTCTCGATCGAGGGATGGGAGGGGGGGGGGGGGGCTTGATAATTGTTGCTTGTTGTGTAATTGGTTGTCAGAATAAGAGAAACTTGAAGCTGATGGCTAACTCTCAAGACATATTTTAGTGCACTTAAATAAAAATGCTCCGTCTTGAGTAGAAAACTGGAAAACATAAGCAAATAAAAAGGAGATCCATCTAGATGAATACACGGAAGGAGAGGAGGGAATTCAGATGAGCGAAATAGAACGAAAACGGGTGCAAATTAGAAAGAGAGGGGAGAAAATATGTATAAAGGGGAAAAAAAGAAGAACAAAACAAAAATTGAATATTGTCGAAATAAGGAACGCGCATTTTTTTTTTAAGTGAGTAAAATTGTGATGGTAAAGATAAAGACAGACAAATGGCAGAAGAGAAAGAGAGAGAGAGAGAGAGGGGAAGAGAGAGAGAGAGAGAGAGAGAAAGCGAGAGGGGTATGATGGAGAGAAAATAAGGTGATGACAGAGAGAGAGAGAGCCAGAGAGGGGGTAGGAGAGACACTGATTGCGAATAGAAATGAATTGACGATAAAAGAGAAGTATGGAGAGGACAGAATGCTTGGTAGATTGACAATAATCAATAGCTAGCATAATGAGTGCTAGAACAGGTAATGGTGTGAAGAAGTTCCTCTATATGACGGTAAATTATAGACGAGTATGCGTGGTTGCGAAAAATCAATCCAAACTTTTTGCAAAACAAGAAATCATCCGACGAGAACGTTTGAATCAATGAAAAACGCACGTTCTTGTCTGTAGCCGGGCTGGCAAATTTACTAAAAAAGACTGCTTTTCCATAAAGGGCAAGAAAATTGGCGGAAAAGGTGAGCAGATGGATAACAAGTGTATGAAATCAAGGTAATGCAGAATTAAAATTGAAGAAAAAAACAGCGTATCTAATCACATATTTCTATATTCTGGCCATATAAAGGGAAAGAAAATTACATCAACAGGTAAACAGATATAGATGTATGTATGTGTACAAAAATATGGCAATGGAAAATCAAATCGGCAAAGTTTGCACTTAATTGAATGGCTAATTTAACTGTATATCTCTATGCAACACAGGTTTACATGCAGAGGCGGACTAAGATTTGGGAGTTCCGCCGGAAGGCCGGTCGGTCGGTATTTTCTTCCTATTAAGTTAAGGGGGCGGGATCAGCCGGGGTCAGTTTTCATCAGAGGACCGGGTGATCAAACAACGTGTGCTGGTCACACGAATATTCCCTGGCCGAGGAATATCCAACCCAGTCCGCCCCTTGGACAAATAGAAAGAGAATTTATCATGGCAATGACCTGTCGTCTGCTAAACCCCACCCGTGACAGACACGCGATCGCGCAGATCGCGCTCCATGAATACTCACCGAGCACGGACGTGGTGTCCCCTATGGGCGGCATGCTATCGGCGACGAGCTGCTGGAAGAGTATCATGGCGAGGAGGTTGCTAATTGCTAAGGTCACCTTCTCACCCGAGTCTGGATGAGACCAGAACGTGAGAGCCATCAACATGGTGAGGAGAACGGACGGGACGACGACCACCTTGGTGAAGAATGCCGACTCTCCTGTGAAACGCAAGAATGCATACTTAGATTAAGAATCGAAATAATAATAAGCGTTGACAGTATCGATTGTTTCTCGTATGAGAAATGTCGTTAAACTTTGTTATATACCTTCCCGTTCCGAATAATATCATAAATCATCAAAGTGGCACTTTTGACACTGCCTCTCCACCCCAAGAAAATTAGTATAAGATGCGGAAGAAATAGTTCTCAAAAGCTGACACTATTGTAATGTAATCAAACGAACAATAATTTCGTATTTCCTACATTTCCCCCTACTTGGCTAGAGATAACAAGTTAGATAATTAAAGAGATCCCCAAGTTATTTCATTTCCGTTCAAAGCAGTTTTTCTGGTTAGACCGAAAGAAATAGCTTCAAAAAAGCTACACAACAGACAGTGAGAGAGGATTAATCCCAAACCAGTACATAAATCCATGTACATGGCGTACGAGAATATAAAGAAAAAACAATTTAAAATGAACAAAATATAAAGAAACCAGTTAAGAAATAATTTTGCATCCGATTTTACTATTATGCATCTTTAAAACTCGAATTGAATGAACTTAAATTATCTTATAAGTAGAGACGATGTCTAATACATGATATTTGGCAAATTTTACAAAATATATTTGCACGACCACGAAGTCACAAGGTCGTCGCTCGATGTATGGCGTCTTCCCGTGATCCTACAGGGATTTAAACTCGAGTACGAAAGTTCAGATAAATATCACCACAGGAAGATAATTCCCCTTGAGTAAGCAATAGGCGTGTTTGGAAATAATATGTCCATATCTTGCTTAGATAGCAAGCAACAATGGGTAGTTCGTACAGAGGGCATTGACGTCTCAACAAATAGGAAAAGCACGCATTTTCCCTCATATTTCTTATTGATGTATATTCCGGGTATATATTATACTAGTTATTGAAACCACAGGATATGAGTGATGGCTTTGATAACACATTCTTTTATAATTACAACTAAAAAAAAAGTATATTACTTATCGGATGATTTAAGTGTTACTCATACTACGTTTCGAATTAAGTTCATATAATGCTGACTAACAATTATTATTAAACGTTAAATTTTAATGTGTTCATACATTTGTTCATTTTATTTGGGGGGGGGATATTAGTTTTCAATATTATAAGACAAGTTATTATAAAAGTCTTTTTCATGACTATGTCAGAATGATGATATCGAGAGGGTTGTTCTCTATTTATCTACGATATTTTTGCATTCGTCAAAATCAATGTGACAGATTTTTTTCATTTGAGATGAAGAAGTAAAAAAACACATACATTAAATTGGCGTCATCTAAACTACGTTTTACTTCATTGTAATCTAAAAAGATATTTTCAGGTACAACACTTTTTGCATTTCTCTATACGAAATATGAACATGATTACACTGTATATCAGTGACGGATGCAATAACCATACTTGGCCTTTAAGGTAAGGACGGGAATAACAGGAACAACATTCTTGAAACCTCTTGTTTGCATATTTTTCTTGACGACTTACTTCGGAGTCGGAGCGTGTATTTAATTTCCGTAAAGTTGTGCGGGCAGCAGACGTAGAAGGGGCGAAGGTTTATGGCGGTAAACGATTCGAGCGTCCAAACTCCGTTTTTGGCAAATATATCGTCTGAGGTGTCATCGGGGACTTCAAAGGTGTGTAATTCAACCTGTACGACAACAGTAGAGAAGAGTCAATTGAATTTGAGAGGGGGGGGGGGAGAGAAAGATCTCACCGTGAACATTTTGCAAATAAAACAGGAAAAGAAATCAAGATGTAAGTGAGAAGAGTTTTTATGAATCGTACGGATTCGGACTTGTTTGGCGACGAATGTAATCCATCGAACTTACACCATGAGTATACTGTACTCTTGAGGAGTTTCTGAGAGAGTTGTTGGGAATTGTTGAGTTTTGATAAGCTTTTGTTAAGATTGGTGAAATAGAATTGGGATTTCCTTTTCTTCAAAGATATATGAAGTTTTAAAAAAGGTCATCGTTTCTACGGAAACCACAAAACCAATAATCACAAGAAAGTGAAAAAAGGCCGGAGGAGAAAAGAATGAGATTAGGACTGAGATTAAGAAACATAGAACGAATAGAAGAGCAAAAGAGAGCGAGAAAGAGGGAAAGGATTATAATAAGGGAGTTTCTGGAAAGCGTTAGAATTATATCAGTGTTCAGACATGTATTTACCTCTGCTAAAGTTCTGAAATTCTCCTTAAATACCAGTATAATATGAGTTTCATGCAAGTTGAATACTGTTTGTGGCATTTTATAAACTGGACTGTATTCCAACTTTAATACAAAACGATTATTATGCACTTTGACAAGTGGATTCCCTCATTCAGGATCTTAGGTATCCAGATGACGATTTCTAGTAATTATAGTCATTATCCTATCTATATGTCCTCCGTCCTTGTCTTAACATGTCCAGTGGATGAAAAATTAAATCCTTAAAAAACAAAACGAAATATATTGGTGTTATAAGCCCTTTAAATATCGGGAAAAAACATTATAAAAGTTAAAAGTTAGAATCGTCATGTATGCATGATACCGTTTTTGTGTTTTATTCCATCGCATTTACTCGTCAGGGAACTGCGGGGAGAGACACACGAACTACACATCCGTGCCCGTTCTTCCTCCTGAACCCATTTATGTCTCCTCTGTCTATGCGTATGTCTAGGACTCTTTCTTTCTTTTCCCTTCTCTCTTTCTCTTTCTAATGTCAACTCTCTCCATTTCTCCCTCTTTCTCTCTCTCTCTCCTTCTGTCCGTACTATCGACGCTCGTTGTGGATGATCGATAAAGCCCGTATTTAATCAGACATGTACTTGTCTAATGAGAGGGGCTTAAACCCCTTGCCCTTCACTCCCCTTCTCCTTCACTCCCCTTCTCCAGACAGACAGGCAGGTCGTCACCCATCTCCTCGAGTTAAACCCATGGTCAGTAGAGCCTTAAAGGAGACATTAATGCATCCGGGTTATAGAGTCTCATGACCTGACTTCTCGACTCCCCCAATACCCAACCCATTACATTAATGCTCTCAAGTTATGCTCAGACGCGATTCTTTCCGGCTATAGCACTTGAACTGAGCTTCAGATTACCTCACGCTTCCAACATTTGAATCATTCATATGGGGGCACTCTTAACCCAATCTTAACTCTATATCTTAGCACCCTCTTGTCAGGGCCAACCGGTATGTACATTTTGGGTCTAGGTCTTGAGCCTTTGATATGGTATCACTCCAAAGAAACCCTTCATTTAGGTACTTTTAACGCCAGATTAGGATATCTTACAACTTCCGAGGGGGTACTGAGACGGTATGGTTAATAGCAAAATGTTATCAACTGGTAGGCTCGAGGATAATATTTCTGATGGAGGTAGGGTTTCGCAAAGATGCAAAACGATGCTTAAAAGCTGTCTCCATTTTCTCCAGCAATCTTTCTGGTGGAGATAAAATGACACTTTTCTGTTTTTCCCTCAGCGAAGAATAAAAGCAACGCAGTAAAGATCACTCTACAAATTCTCAAGCTGATGATTTTCTTTCCAGCTACTTTCCAATGATTTTGTACGGATAGTGTCGGAAATTTAAAAAAATTCCCGCTATAAAACATTGTCATATCTGTACCGAAGTAGATCCCTTGTGAACGTATTATGTTTTTCTATTTCAGGAAGGAAAATGTTGCTTACAAAATTTGGTAAAACACAAAAAGAATATAATTGAGTTGCCAATTTGTGTAATGATATTTAACATTTCGAAAATGTAATAATAATAATATCTTTGCCGCATTTTCCCAAACTAAGGTGTTTCGCTAATTTTTCCCCTTCTGATTTGATTAGGATCACCTTGGTATCAAGTGAAATTGCCCTGTCCCTTCGTTCAGCAGGATGTAAAGACTTTGTAGATTGTAAAAGGGCACTTAAGTATGATAAAACGAGAATCTTACCATCGTGACGTCAGCACTCCATGCTCCAAATGTGAGATCACAAAGCTGTATGTCGAAGGGGAAATAGCGAACGTCCACTTTACAGGTGCTCGTCAAGATGGCGGGAAAATGCCAGTCACAAGTTCCATTGTACAGACAGAGGACATACGTCTCTTGGTAGCTGATGAACTCCTTGCTACAACTATGAGAATAAAAAGATAAAAGAAAAAACAAACAAAAAATTCACAATTTTTACCGTATTTGAAACTGAACAGAACAATATGTACATTGTTTCATAAAACTGTAACATAAAGGATCACAAGTATGAATAATCAGTGTATGTATTTCACTCTTTTAATAAATTTCTCTAAATATCAAAGGGGGAGGGGCGGAAGTAACAAAAGAATAGTACAATTGTCCTTTGTTAGCTAATACTTGCACACACAAAAGCATCCAAGTAATAGAAAATGTTTTTGGTGTTGTTGATAATTTAACGTTACATTTTGTTTGAGCCCCAGTTGAATGAATACTTTAAAATGGAAAGATAGATTTCGTTACTACAGAAAGTGTTAGTGAAAAAGGTGGACTAAAAAATGTCAATAATGTTCGCTTTCAAATCATTTGCGTGATAAGGATGATACACAGTGGCGAATTTGAAATCCATTTAGAATACCTTGAGTACACTGTACCCCCACCCCTTTATAAAATACGGGATCCGCCCCTTTTGACCTACACGTATTTTATATGATAATCCTGTTTACATCGATGTTATGGTAGAGTGTAAAGTCCATCAATATTCAATTTTACTTTCTGTATCGTCTTAAAGTAGACTGTAATTCCAATCTGTCTGTCAATCTCTCCTATATTGAAGTGAAGGAGATGAAACTTGTTTACCAAGTGATTTATGGTTGAGGAATAAGTTTTTCAACCCACTTTATTCAAATCTAGGTTAAGACCACTCAAGTCAGCACTCGGAGAGAGAAAAGAGAGCAACAAATCTCTATGAATTGAGCCAATTTCTGTCCAAGATAGAAACAAAGAAAATGATGTCATCGACAATTTCCATCCCTTGTTTAGAAAGCAAACACAATAAGGGGTTGCATTTCTCGACAGGCAATTTAAAATGTCGAAGATTTGTTTTTTGTCAGCATAAGAGGAGGGTAGCGACATGATTTCAGGCTTTCTTGTAGCTTAACACGTTCGTGGGTATTTTCTGTTGACAGACAATTTAAAGTGGAGACTAGTAACCGGTGATTCTTGCATTCGAGCTGTCATAAATGCGTATCTTTTGTAGCGACGTTTAACAGCGCTTGAGTGAATCGCTTTTTAACAAGAAGTGCTGCAAGCGTTCGGTAGCATTAAATAAAGGTCTGAAGCTGAGCATCGCTTGAAACATTACTTGAATTGGGCCATGTTTTATATAATTTATCAAATGATCATGTAAAGGACGAAGAAATATAGTTCCCTGGATAGTTACGGCAGGGATGCTGCAACAATATAGGTTCAATGACACATTTTATCTTGGGACAGGGAATGTTCCACCTCAGGATAAGGGGATCATGTGAGAAAGTCGGCTTTGTGTTGCTATGAGGCAATGATCTTTTTTCTCACGCAGGGTTTCAGGTGACTTTGCCAGGAATAGATGTAATTCAATGCCATTCTGTCATATAATTGTTCACGTAATCATGGGCGTATAACCGAGGGGTATGTGTCTGACTCGAATGAGCTTTTGAAAAAAAACCATGACTTACTGTGTTTCATACATCGCGACTGAAAAATGAAAATTAACTAAAGACAATCTAAAAAGTTAAACATCATAAGCGCACAGCATTCAAAGTTTTCGGGCCTTGTGTTTATAAATCTGTATGATGGATTGCTATCTAACAGGCGTTCTAATTTACAGTAGTTTATACATAATGCTTGACAGTATCACTTTAATGGTGAAGTTTCATAGGAAGTTATACATCTGTGTGTGTGCGTGTGTGCCTTACATAATTAGTAATCGTCTTCAGAGAAATTACGAGTCACTGTAGAAGGCCATAAAAAGTCACATGATTTACATCAATCCAATATAGGTGCCATTGAAGACTTTTTGATTTACATTTATGTTTCTTTTTCGCTCTTTATCCGTAATTATATCATGACATGTACGAGGGGATTGAAAAGTTTAATAATATTATTATTATGTTATGGTATTCTGCAGGGCCTATTTTGATTGATGACATGGTATCTAATGAAAAGTCAACTAAGGGTCAGAGAGAATGAGAAAGAGGGAGAAGGAGGGAGAGAGGGGATGGGGGAAAGAGAGAGAGAGAGAGAGTCGGTCGAAAAGGGAAAGTGGAATTAATTTATTGAAGAGGCGATACGGAATATCGGTTAAAGGCAAACAAAGAAAAGACCCAGCATAGTATGAGGATAAAGCTAAATTAAAACACAACACAGATAAACTGGATTGCCCATGTCGACGGAAAGAGGGAAGGGAGAAAGAAAATGGAACCGAAAGCGAGCGTTGAGTCGCTTCAGAGAGTCAAGGAAAGTGGACAGAGAAGAAAGAAAGATGAAGACAGAAGATGGTAATCTGTAGAAGCGTCGCATTTCCGCAAGACTCCCGAATATCGAGACCGGCTTTCTACCATTTTCAAACTGCACATCCGTACTTTTTTCTTTTAACACTATCTTCCTGTGATGCACGGGGCTAAATTTATCACATGATATTGAATATCAAGACCCCAGAGTTGGTGTGTAACAACTGTCACCTGGGGAATGACGTTGTTTTCTGTCTATACATGGGATAAACGAATTCTCTGATTTTTCTTCTTTTTATCTCGGGGTCTCGTTTTGATCAATCAACAGGATTTGGACCTGCCTCGAGATGGATGTTGTACTCCAGGTAGATGTTGAAACAAGGTGATGTTGATGCAGGCCAGGGATGACGATGGGGGTGGTGGTGTAGGTGGTGGTGGTGATGGGGATAGAGAGGTCAGTGAGAGAGTGCACTTAGAATTGCTATATCTTCCTCCCGGGATCTTCCTATCGGTTCCCAGGAGAGGGGAAAGGGGTGTAACCACCAGGTGCCGAGATTTCTCAAGCGAACTCACACACACTAACAACTCTAGTGGAGATGGATGTGAAATTTTGAATGAAAATAAATGGACTCATAAAGCCCATTTACACATCCCAAAGACCAATCTAAAAAATCGTCGTTTTTTTTTGTGGCTGTCATTTACACTACTGGAAAACCCTATAACATGTTAGCTCATACCGATTTTCGGGTGAGTAGTGCGCATGTGCGACTTGTCGCTACTCTGCGTGAGATCGCACAGAAGCGAGGAGAGTCAGGTGACGAAAAAAAACGTCATTGTACCGAAGTTTCGATTTACAAGCTGCAAGAATCGGTGAAATTTTGGATGGCGTTTAAAAAACCACAGAGTTTTTTTTCTTTCCGATTTTGGTTTTGCTTCATGTTTGCCAGTAGTTGTTATGCAACAACTTAACACCCCATTGTCAACAATTTTCAACAACTGATTTAACTGATATAAATGTGAGCGGGTGTTGGCCTTTACCCCCCTACACCGGGATTATAGCCCGTGATTTTAAAATATGGTCGCGTATGTTAGGAAATATTACAGAGGGATTTTCCACTTTAATGATTGGAATATGTAGAAAGTAGAAAGCAGATGAAGAAAGTATAAGCCTTGTGTTTTGTAATCATTGATATCCTTATCATTATCAATCGTTATTTAGTCCGTCTATGATTTGGAGGAACATGAAGCAAAATATGATCGGAAGTTATTATGGTTTTGAAGGCGGTCTGGAAATTGTGAAATTTATATGAAATGTTGAATATACATCTTTATATAGAAGGATTGTAAAAACATACTTTAACATTTTTAATGGGACTATTCAAAACAGCATGCTTGAAGAAAAAATACATATGCACAGGATGTAGAAAGAAAGTACGCAAGGCCTTAAGAAAAATGAGAAAAAAAGGTTTCAGTGAAGTCACCTCTATAATATATCTTTGTTGAATGTTGACCTCAATAAACTTGGAATTGTCCTTTTTACTTCCACACAAGACATGATTATGCCTCATACCTAGACGCGATATAAGCAATCTGTTTAAATGATTGGATTCAATGTGTAGCCCCTAGCTAACTCTCACCCGATGCTATACAGTGTGTAAAGAATAGCCGATTGGCAGCGAACCATGGATTAAGGATTTATAATAATAATATTATGGATCCTGTTTGGTAAGTTCAGTTTAACTGGTTGATGTTTAGTGATTGTATGCGTTTTTGAAGAAAAAACATCTTGTGCTTATATACCCTACGTTATTATATTCAGAGATAATATGTGAGCTTAAAGAACACGAAGGCAGAAAAGGGTCACAGAGTGGTAGAGGTATATCAAACACCCGAACATGAGTGTAAGTTTCATTATACATGTAGCGTGAAATACGTAGGATGCATCTAATAGCGATAATGTCGCCACCTAAATGCAATTCGTTTCGACCTAACATCAACATCTGATACACTTTTTTTCTAGGACACTCTGTACGACACACCGCATTCGTATAATCCTCAAAGCAATGTCAATCGAAACGAAATATGTTTTAATCCTATTCACAAGCTTCTGTCATTGTGCCCAGGGCGCTGCTCCTCGTCACTGATAATGCCAAAGGTTAACCCCTAAAAGGGCAGGCTGATATTGCATGGTATATACCCGAGCAAACGCATTTCACCTGATGAAGATCTCCTAGCCCATCATGATTCGGTGGAAGAAAATGTGGTCGTACTACTTGTGGTTTAGGAATGGATGGTTTGTACACGCGCTTATTTTTGGTACATCCCCTTCTCCTCGAAACTTGAAAATAAATTCCTGTTTGTACTGTTTTCAGATGATTAGATTTGGAGGAGTGTATCTATTACCCCTCCTCCCTGAATATGAGATTAAATCCACTTTGTATCTTCGGTTTTCGATTAACTCACTAATAGAACAGACTTTGTATAAATATATATATTCACAAGGTATTTGTTTAAAACAATATTTCAGATTTAACAATTTTTCACTGGTTCTTGAATTACTGTTTAAAAGAATGGGTTTTTTCTTAAAATAGTCATGAAATTATTTAGAGCCCCATCTTGATATTACATTCTGTCAACATCTGTTCTCTACATTGACTTGCTCATAACCCCTGCGGCTCTCCTCCAAACATACTTTGAATACATAATCTTCATTACCAGCGTTGGCACCTCGAATCCTATCCAAACATGCATAATTCTGATTCTGAGAACAAAAAGCGCGAATGTAGAAGAAAGTTATGCTTATTCACCTATTCTAAAATTACTTGTGCAATTAAAACTTCCATGACGAAAAAACTGTATTTTGCTTTATTACAGCAATAACATTTACAGTAGGCTTGCGGGTGCACCATGTGAGAGAGAGAGAGAGAGGGGGGGGGGGGATTGAGGAGTCCTGAAAAGGACTCTCGGTAATCTTTCTTGAGGGTGTGTAGTCTTGAAAAGGACTGTTGTTGTAGTCTTGAACAGACTGTTGGTTTTCTTTCTTAGCTTATAGTTATTTACATAAATTCATCATTTTTTAAAGATATTTCGTGGACTGAAATCAATGTTTATACATGTGTAATCAATTTGTTTTATTTACATAATGATACTAATCATGGCACGTATCAGTTGATATTGATATCATAACACTACTACAGAGCAAACAAAAATGGCACCTTGGTGTATCGATTGTGTGATAATTCGTCGCTGTTTTCACGAAGTGACGGTAGTGAAAACAAATTGCATTCACTTTGCATTACGATTTTCCTCACTACCGTCACTTCGTGAAAACAAGGACGAATTATTGTGTGATACAAAAGGCAAAAGATGAGAATGGAAACCCATGAACTAAGTTCCAGCTAGGTAAGATGCAATGCACGAAAACAATAATCATAGATGGTGAAGAAATATTTCCCCGTGAAAAAAGCACCAGTGTTGGTTGCCAAGAGCAAGAGCTTACCTCTGGTAAAGTGCAATGTCGGGTAACCACAGATCTGATGGGCGGAGAGCGAGAAGCTCTATACCATCATAGTCATCCGGATTCCAGGTGATAAACTCGTCTCTCCAGCTCTAAAAAAGGATGAGGGTGGATTGAGAGAGAAAAAACGAGAGAGAAAAATATATATATAAATTAAGATGGTTGCCTGAAATCATATTTAGGGAGAGAGGGTCTTGAGAAGGATTGTATAGATGCGGTCGGAGGAGGATGAAATAAAATATATGGTGCTTGCGTTAAACATAGATTTAGGGAGAGGGATTTTTAAGAAGAAAGATGAGAATACAGGGATGAGGATACAGACGAAGTAACCATGGTAACACAATAGGAGAGCGAAAATGGTAACGATGAGCAAAACAAGAGAAGACTATTTAATCGTGATAGAAATGTTATAGTTTGAAATCCCATCACCTTTTTTTTTCTGGGTTAGGAAGCAAGGAGACAGAAAGAGGAAGATGTGCCAGAGAGCAACAATGGTACATAATAATAATAATAATAATAGGTATTTATGTAGCGCCGTCTGTCTAGAAATTCTATTCCGAGGCGCATTTATTATTACCCCGGCTGTAGCCTATAGCTGCCGTATTCAGCGCTCCAGCATTTCAAGGAATTGATTCTTGCCAGGTACCCATTTACATCACCTGGGTTGAGTGTGGCAAATGTAGATCAATGTCTTGTCAAAGGACATTAGACAGTCGAGCGAGGAGTTCATAACATAGAGGGGTAGACAAATAAAATGGATAAGAAAAGTGAGAGGGAAATATGACGCCATTAGGCTATGAAAAGCCAAAAACAAAATGTCATCCTATAACAAATACAAAAAATGATTTGAAGTTTAAAAAAAAGGAAAGAAACGAAAACCATTATAGATTAGATACCCCTGAAACAACAGTACTAACGATTTCTAAACCACTCTAAGATACCAGATATTACATTATGTTCATGTGATCTACATTTCATATGGCAGACTTCTCAGAATTTGCAGATGTACTTTACTGACGCACGAATGTTCCATTGCAAACACGGGAAAAGTTCAACATGAGAAATACATGAAAGGTTACCATGAAAGAATGAATGTCGCAAGAGGTTACTGGTGCAATCCATGTTTGCAGCTCAAAGCATATTTACATGGTGTAACGAAATGTATTTTTAGAGACATGCACTGATCAATTTCTTTAATGACAACGTAATTGCCCATAAATCAATCTACAAGATGAATGTAAAAATAGATTCATATGAACCTACACAACCAACAGTCCTGCATAAATTAAATTAATTGTTTATCAAATTTATTTAATTTTTATCCAAACAAGACATTGATAATGAATAAAGTTCTGAATTATACTAATTACTCTAAGCTGGTGTACTTCTAATTATAGAATCAACTTCACCACAGCAGACTTAGAGAATAACACACTGAGACGAATCAAAGTATATCTCAAACTGGAAGCTCAGTTACCATAATGAGATATTGCGCTGATTTAATCACATACAACTTTTCAGGAGACATGATGCGATACATGTAGATCACAATTGTAGTTCTTTTCTTTTCTTTTTTTTAATAAAAAGTAATGAGAACACCAGGGAACTGTTTCACAAAGCATTTTTTCAATGACAAATTACAAAAATCAGTGACAAATCTGTTGATAACTAATCAGAAGCAAGGATTTCAGTAGCTTATAATAAAAATTGTCATTTGTCACTGATGACAAATTTTGTGAAACCCCCCCCCCCCCCAGGCCAAGCAAACTATTGACGGACGGTGGTGGTTATTTTACCTGACTACTAAGAAAGCATAAATGCTTGTAAGTAAGCAACCAGACGGCCGACGGCTTTAGGTCCTCTCCGAGGGACCTGGTAATGAGGAGTAATGCCTTACCAAAGAGCACTAGCGCATCGACTTAATTTCGAACCCGGGTCACCGGATTACGAGACCACTGCTCTACCGACTGAGCTATCGCGAAGATCTTAAGGGGGAAAAAGAGGGGAAAAGGGACTGCATCGTGATGATCAGAACCTGCTTGAGATACACATGCAATCGACACTCATCCTTATCATGATCGAAATCATGTAGGACATTGATATTGAGAAGTGTACCGTGCTGTACCTTTTAAATATGTTACTTGAGACAATGTTACTCGCAACAGTCATATGCTTCATATGCGATATATCCGCTGCATCCCTGCAGACGTTGCGGTAATAAGTACATCCCTGAAGTAAAACTCAAAAGGAAAGTTCAATTGCCGTATTCCGATAGTAAGATAACTCTTATTTGTAAACCATACTCCAGACTCCCCTGGCAAGGCTTCTACTCATGGTGGGAGAAAGTACATAAATGTAGTATAAATAAAAACTGGCATACTGGCATGCAAGGCGAAAGCTGGACAAAACCATTGATCAAAGAACAGGTGGACAAAATACCCCTTGGATGAGTACCTCAGGGACGAGAAACCCTAGGACAATTATCCCCCAAACAACAATCCCGAACACTAATTCTTATCCTCTAAAATATTCACAAAAAGACCCTTACAAAATTTCTTCGATGACAATAGAGGGGTATAGATGTCCGGTGCAATAGTCTAAATAAGATCTAAATAACAAGATTGCTGCAGCCGAATAGTTTAAATCTCATTACAAAAATGTTTAGGCTTCTAAATAACGTTTATTTCATGTAAGGTATCAACCATAATCCCGAATTCACAATAAGACAAAAGCTATGTTGATAAACAAAACGAGGGAAATATTGAAAATTCATTTGAGTCCATCAAACTTCTGCTTAATAGTTTCATGATGAGCATGGGTTCCTGGAAATCCTATGAATGTTTTTATTTTGACAGGATGCAATTAGCCCAAGGACAAGGAGATGAAATAAGATTTTCCATCTAACCAATCCACTCAACCCAATCTCTCTTTCTCTCATCTCTCTCTCGGTCTCTCCCTCTGTCTCTCTCTCTGTCTCTCTCTGTCTCTCCCCTCCAAACGGTAAATTTAAGAACGTTAAAATGGTAAATTTAAGAACGTTCTTATGCAACACTTTGTCACCCCTTAGAAGATCTCATCCTTGGTACGCCCCCATTTGTTATTGACAGAGGCCGATGATGTGTAAACCCTACCATGTTCTGGTCATCCTGGATCCCCTGTGACTGTATTCCTGCTAAAACCGTATAGGCAGAGCCTAAAATCAACTCGCACCCTACATCTAATCTGCCATCGAGTGGGCTAAAAGTGTTTGCGATTGTGTTCCTTGCGGGCTCAATGCATACAGTCATTACGTGACAACCCTGGGTTGAACTTGGAAGAGCCTGTCTTTACCTTACGTTAATCGCTACGCGTGGGACCATTATTAGACAGCGCAAAGTGGTACATCTACTTACCCACAATCCCCCAGTATTGTGGAAGTGTGTTATGCAGTGAAAAGAGAACTATATTTGTAATAATGGTTGTATTGTCGGTTGATGTATTCAGGGTATTCATAGGGATTGTGTATTTTCTTTTTACACAAGATTCTTTAAAAATACATTGAAATACTCATGTAATAACGCCTGAGCATCTTTTTCTAGATCTTGTTTTTAACCCTTTCAATTTTCCATAATTTTTCTGCTCCATTGTAGGTTGTTTTTGTCTTCAAAGCTTTTAATGAGACCAAATCAAAACAAAAGACAATATGTTTGGCCTACATATTCCATTCCAATCAAATAAAGGAAATTCTCCTAAGAAACCCTTCTGCATGACAGAATGCCGACATCACTTTCAATTCAGTCTTGTAAGATTCTTTCTATATAAACAGATCTCCGAATTTCAATAATCTAGGCATAGAATTGATGGAGTGGAAAATAAATATTCGGCTTAATATAAACATATGTCTCAAAATACAGCTCCTGCAAGTTATGATATGTATTCCAGCTATAAAACATCAAACTTTCTCCAATTATGTCAAAAAACCTTCATCTTTTTTGTTATCACCACCATGTCTTCTAAATCGTCTCCGTGTTGATAATGCTTGTTTTTATACAATCTTTATGAATGAAACTCTCTAAGATTTCTTTGTTTACAATTCATGTGATACCTGTTTATTATACATAGTAAGACTTAAACTATTTCTCTGTCACGGCATAATATTTCCACCTCGAAACGAATCTCTTTTCACTCATTACGCGCGTGAAAGTATCCGTGTGTCTTAGAAATCGTTGTTTGTTTTCATCGGATTTGTATATATCTTTCTCAAACAGTAACCGAGATTTAGATGATGATGGAAGTATATCTATGAGTTATCATAATCTAAGCTGAGATTGAAATACAAGACTTACAAGGCTTACGGAAGTTAGTGTCTTCAATGTCTCCAGTGTCACCACATAAAAGCGTTGAGTGCTTGGTGCATGCAGGTATTCAGGTATGTGGCGACGCTTGCTTCATTTATGAAACGGTTCTGCTCATTTTTAGTTTAGAGGTGCGAAAGTGATCGAAAGGAGGCATTAATGTTGCTTGGATAAGAAATAATAGATAAGCAATCAGGATGCGAAGTGATGCAGTTATAAAGAAAAAGAGAGGGTGCCATAGTACACGTCTATGTCATTTGAAAATCTTTCTGATTTGGTTCATTTCCTTAGGACTTGAATGAAAGCGAATATATTGACATAAAAGGAAATGCTGACGAATCCTCCTGAGAAATTTGTAGGCACTTTAAATGTTTGAATAGTTACGCTAGCACCAAAATGAGAGGGTGAAGTAAAATATGACAGATAGGGAGATGAAGAAAGATGAATTTGAAGATGAAAGGACTAAATGAGATAAAGAAAGGAGAGAGAGAGGGGATATTATTCGAGAGATGGAGGAAGATAAATACAGAGATAAAGATAGGAAGAAAGATAAAGATAGAGAAAGAAATCTAGGGAGAGAAAAGAGGTGGAAGAAAGAGAGAAAAATAGTTAAAGAAATAGATAAAATGATACAGAAAGACATACAGACAGACAGAAAGAGAGAAACACGTGGGAGCGAGAGAGACAGACAGATAGACAGCGAAACAGAAACAGTAACAGAGAAAGACAGGCAGGCAGAGACAGAGACAGGGAGAAGGGGATGGGGGAGGCAGGAGACATGGGTCGCAAAGATGGTCGGGACCAGAAGCAGCTGCATAATTATCTCTGTTATGACTAGGTACTTCGCTGACGTCATCGCAAAGAACGATCGGTCGCCATATATACCTTGTAAAGGTGAATCTTATCTTTATACCTGCTTGTATAACAACCCAGTCACACCAACGAGACCGCTACCAGACCGACAACGGCCCCGATAAACAAAAATCCATTGCATTACACCGAGTGGCCAAGAGTCGATCCTTTTGGAATCTTGGTGGAGTCGGTTTGTTTTCCATTCATCCTGAGAATAAGAACTGATTGATAAACCTTGCACTCGAATATTTAGGCAAGACTTTGAGAATATATTTAAAATTGATTATGGCTGGACAATGCATTACACTTGTATCCGGAAATATTCTAATAATTCGGCAGAATCAACAAAACCTGTCTCTGGTTTGCTATAGACTACACAAAAATGGTAAGACACTGGTCAAGCTAAGAGATTTACAATTTTGGGACATGATCGGATGTTAAATTATGTCAAGGTGCACAATTTAAAGTTCATACAATCTTGTGTCTTCTTAGCCCAACATATATGTACTAAGATTAATTTTTTTAGATAATGAAATTTGAACGAATAGAGACACTGAATCAACGTTTGTGATTGTTGTGGATGGTGGTGAGGAGAGGGGGGGGGGGTGTTTGTATATGAATCTTTCTCCATTTGTAGTATTTCGTTTTATACAACACCTACGTGGATCCTTGTCATTTGATTAGAGGACTGTTGGTCACATGATATTCAATAGATGTTCTATTGCACGGGCGTGCATTTTTGGTTATATTCGCCGTCCATTTTTGGTTATATGCATACTGCGTACCTCTCTGCCGTGCGCGTATCCCTGCGTGTATCTGACGCGAAGGCAATCTAAATGTAATCGAGAACGCTAATTGACTCTAACTTTAATTTATCTTTAATATAAGGAGTAAAGCATAATTTATTGATTAACGTTCTATTAGATCTTCTTTGATGTTGTATAAAACAAAATTAATAATGAATGTTTTTCATTCGTTCAATAGTGCGAATATTTTCATGAGTTGAATGATTAACATTCTATTCAACGAGGCGTCAGCCGAGTTGAATAGAATTATTGAACTCATAACCATTCATTATATATATACTGTTGGTCTATAGAAGACATCCATTAAAATGGCAAATGTAAGAAAGATAACCTAAATTTAACTTTAATCATGAGAGCTAAATATGAGGGGTTTTTTAATTAAAAACTAATATTCCACATGATATTTGGTGATATAGGATCGTTGTGATGATACTAGTAGTTGATTTATATCAATAAATATATATACAGTAGGTTTGCGGGTGCACCGCAAACCTACTGTATATCTACATCACCATGCAAGCCGACACTTACAAGCAGCAATAAATATATTTATTCATTTTTGTTTTGTTTTGAAATAGGGACATTTTTACGATTGTTCTCTTAGAGTGTGCTGTATAACAGTCCAATGGACCAGCTCTACCATCCCCTTCGTAATTATCACAAATAAAGCGTGTTTATGGTCTGGAATGTATTAACTAATGTTCAGTAACGTGTGTTTTGTACTCCGATGGCGACACGGAGCCGATACCCTCCTCGCCCCCAGGCTTATTCAATTCATGTGGTAGATCTTCGACCCACGACGATAATAAGAGTGCTCTTTCACGCTATGTTTTAATACTGTTGTTTTTTGGTGGAGAGTGGATCGATTTTCTGTCTTGTCTTCAACAACGGGTTACTAAGGGGGAGATCAACGCACGATGGTTGAAGAAAACAAGTGGTAACCATATTCTCGCAATTCAGCGATATCACGTATCTCTCAGTCCAGGGTCCAGGTGCGTTGGTGTAACCAGAAATTGATGAGGGGGGGGGGGGTGCGTTTGGGGGTTGCTCAATCCGCTCTATACTGGATTAGCTTTACCCCGTGTCCATACACAACACATTCGTGTGTGGACACGCAGAAAGTTCCAACGAAAAAGGTGCTACGTAGAGTGCTAATTGTATTGTTTAATGTTTATTCACCACTTATTTATAGATATCTAAAGCATGCGTAGTGTTGATTTAAGTGATCTTTTGAAAGAGGCAAGACTGGTTAATTCTCTGATGGAAAGTGGGATATTGTTCCATGTTTTCAAAGTAGCCTCTGGAAAACGTTTTTCTGTAGATTTTGTAATAATTATTTCATATTTGTTAGTTGCAGAGCGAAGTTTACGAGCGGATGTGTATACTTGGAGGGTGTCATTAGGATTCAGATGCCATAGGCCTAATTATGATTAAGAATCTTGACGACGTACATGCAAACCTTAAACAAGTTACTGCTTTCGATTAAAAAAAGGGTTTATTTATTCAATTCAATGTATATATATTGCGGGCCTAGGAAGTATCCAGTATAATTTGTTAAAAGCAAGTGACTTTGTAATATCATTCCCGGTAATGTACAAGGAGTTAAAATACGATGTTTGTTCACTGTAGGGTACTGCTAAGTGTCTAATGCAATCAGACTCCCACGCCGTGCGTTCCAAGATTGTCTCTATAATTTCGTTCTGCATATAACAATACTTGATTTCAGATTTAGAAACTGCAATCTGGTAATAATAATTGTCCTAATTATCATGATTATAAAAAGAAAGGGCAATTGACCAATCTTGTGGAATAATGAATCTAGAAAAACCGGATGTTCATTCCTCCACGAAATTTCTTTAAATTAAACCAGCTTTTACTGTTAATTTTAAAGTCCATTTTCTATGTTTATACCCAACCGTTTTTCAGCATTTCGCGGCAAACATGTATTCTTCACACTCTTTATTAAAACGACAAATATTTGGGTTCTTTTTTAGTAGGTTTGTTTGTGTAACTCACAGCTTGCTAACGAGCGTAATTGGCATCCATGTTTGTTCTGGAAAGAGTAACTAAAAAATAACTCAATTATTACACCCATCGCGAATCCTATAAAGGCCATGTGTTATGCTGATGAGAATTCGAAGCATGGGCATATTTAGGTGTGCTGTGTGGGCATTGTATCTTCCAAATCACATGAATAACGTTACGAAATGTGTCATTTTCTTGTATAGCGATGATGATGATGATGAAGATGAAATAAAACACTACATGTGGAGACATGTTGTCTGTCCAACACTGAATTGAATATGTTGAAAAGGACATATCTCACAGATCGAGGAGTTCTTGCTGTAGCTGCATAGTTCATATAATTTATAAGTAACATTTTAAATAACGATAACAGCATCTCTCCCAATTCAACAGATAGAGAAACTCAGCACCGCTTGAATGTTGCCATAAATGTATATTATGGGAAATGACTGAATCCTGATGATACATCTTTCGAATACAATCTTTAAGAAACCTATACGACAACGCTTCGAGCTATTTGCCGATTATGTTGTCATACTGAATGCCAGACACATTTGCCGGAACTTATAGTTTACCAACTCTAACATGGTGTTACTTCGATTGCAATCTTCATTAAAGGTTTGGTAATATAGCTCTCGCACCACGAACACCTGTTTCTCATCGAGTCTGGGCAGGTCCCTCTTCGTATTTTGTTCAAACTCGGTGAAATAAATCACGTTATTCCACAGAACATAATTATAACTATGTTGGAAGTTTTATAACATCGTTGGAAAATGTTTGGTTCCAAGCGGAATTCGTTTTCTAAATCAACGACAAGAATTGATAGTAACAGTGATAAATCAACTAGTACGATTGATTGTTGCTCAGCTATATAATGCGGCAGAAACGCCCTAAAGGTGAGAAAAAAAGATTTTGTTTGTAAATTACCTTGGAAGAATAATTTCGCCTTGCGTTGATACTTTTGAGAAACATTGATACGACGGAAAATTGTCATTTATAGTCTCAGCCATATTAAACATAACATTAAAGAGGAAAAAAATGTTGTGCCAAGAGACAGGGAGAGAGAGAGAGAGAACGGGGGTGAGGGGGCTCTCCACTGTTGACCTTATGTTGATATTTTTGTTTAAGACATTTTTCTTAACTGTATCATTGAGTGAACTCATGACAGTCACTCGTTTAAGAACAACATTTAGACGAATACTAAATGCTCCAAATTGTGTTACCGGGTAATTCCAGTCAATTAATCAGTCAATTAGCCCATGCTTAATGAATAAAGGATCAAGGATGTATCATGTATTAGAATGAAAGTAATTACTTCTGTATTAAATCAATGCCCTGTACTACATATATAGAAATATCCATTGTACAAACAGTAAGGCACAATCTTCACTGTATAGTTCGAATATGTTTTGTTTACCCCAATTTATGGAATTATTTTGACAATGATTTATTCTTAATACATCTAGATAATAGTATACATTCTCAGATTTTATTGTACCCACAAATGAAAAAACACGAAGAAAATGCAATAAATTTTCAATAATTCATTGAATTGACAGTGTATTATGATCTCCTATGCCTTCCTCTTCAATGTCTTACATGTATTACTAAATACTCCTGTTCGACTTCCAGTAGCAAAGAAAAAGCAGAATATAAACATTATTATTGTGTGGGAAATAAAAAGTAATTGTGTATTATGAGGCTTCGGAGCCGGCACCCTAACTACCCCTTCCACCCCCCCCCCCCCCCTAAGGGGAGAAAAAAAAATCATGAAATCTTGTTGAATATCACAATCAATGCTATTAGTACACATGAAGACATGCAACGACATACAAATTTTGAGTAAGATCTCTTTTCCACTATAAATAGTATTTTTTAGTTTGCACTTAGAGTGCGGTCATTGCCACTCTACAGTGACACAATGATTTTGTCTTTGTAAGAATAAAATGATAAATAGATTAAAGAATATTTGTAGCCAACGTTTCCCTTTAAAAATCGATATCCTTGAAACATTCAAGGGCAATTATGTTGCTCTGGTCTTCGCAATCATGTAGAATTAACCTTTGTTATGAGTTAACCAGTTAATAATCTCGACAAACTGCATAACGCCGTGGTTCATGTTTAAGATGAATTAAAAGAATGTAAACGCTAATGTAGGATGAAGACGAGCCGCAGTGACAGCTTCACTGTCAGTAATGGTGACAGCAGTCGAATGCTAACTTACACCAATCCACTTCAATTATTTATCCCATCCATCCAAATGAAAGCCAATTTGAGGAATCGCCGCGTCGTCATTTTTGACGATCTCGAGTATTGTAACTTAAATTATTAAGAGCGATATCTGATGAGTTCCGCTCAATCATTCTGGCCAGTCGAGATGAATTTTTTTCTCGCTTGAGACAATGCATGTAATGGAAAATTTGTGATGAGGGAAAAGAATGCCAGAGTTGCCCTGATTTCTTGAAGATGGCATATCAGCTGATTGGAACTGGATGACATTAACAGACAAGTTTGCTAATATATCATAACATTTGGAATGAAAATATTCATTCTATCCAGTTTAGTTGAGCGATACTGAGCAATGAGAACATTCTCTTTCAATCTTTGAGATGCAGATAGGCAGGTTAATTTGCTAATATATCACAACATTTGGAATGAAAATATTCATTCTATCCATTTTGAATTGAGTTATACGGAGCATTGAAAACATTCTGTTTCGATCTTAGTGATACAAATAGGCCGGTTCAGACCTCCTTTTCAGACAGTGGGAGTATCTTCACCGAGAGATCCTATGCAGAACAGATAAACAATTCCAGGGGAAAAATAAGAATATTGAGGAAAAAGATCGTCCTTCGCTTTCTGAAATTTCTGGATTTCACACCAGTTTTATGCGCAGCGGAAGCAGGCATATAGTAACATTTTTTAACCGACCATTTTTTATAGCGTATCCACTGAAATTGTTTTGACGTAAAATTGAGTCAATACAACTTAATTAATTTTCAATCAATAAAACGTTTTATTCATTCAAATAATGTGAGCCAATTATCACAATCTTATAATGTAAAAAGATCTGATTAATTATACTTTAACTTCACATCAGACTAATTATCTTCCCATAATGTAACAATTAATGCTACTTTACAATTATGCACCTGCATGGACTCCGAGACCTGAGATTGGAGGAGTTACCTACCCCCCCCCCCCCCCCCCCATTGCGGAATAAACTCTACATACAATGCATTGTATACCTCAGATCGGTCTCTCAGTCCCATCTGCAAGTATGAAGGTAGGATAAAAGACCCAGCCCACCTGGTTTAACCTTTCTATTCATGGCGACAAAGTGCAGTAACCAGGTTCGATTATGATGTTGATAGAGAAAGCTGAGGGCATTCGAGTTTCTAGAAGAGGAACAGGATTTTGTTCCTTGGGACTGCTTTGTATTGTATTTTTGTTCTGCCATAGGCTTCTACTACAGCCATATTCTATGCTTGTTTATTATATGTGGGAAGACTATAAACCTTGTGACAAAGAGAAACCTATTCCCTGATAATTTTCTTAATTATAACTACGTTATGTTATTGTAAGATCCGAAAGTAGTTGCAATGGTGCTGTTTTTGCCTCTTTTGTCCGTTTTCACTTTTGTTTCGTCATGATTTGATAATTGTTTTATTATCATCATAAAATATCTTTTAAATCATGGAACTATTAAGCATGCCATTATCATTTTTAATTGTACTACAAGTCATGATACATGTGTGTTCCTTTGAATAACCCTTATATTAAACCCATGATTTTCGTTTAATTCATTCATCATTATTTCATTATTTCCACAATTCCCATGCAATGAACACATTGATCGCAGGTTGATGAATATGTGCATCTATTTCTGTTTTACAATCTTCATTGAAAACCTGACATTATTTCATATTCGAATAGGTCGATGTTGGCGGAATTATCGCAATCATATCCATCGTCATCATCGTCGTTATCATCATCATCGCATTGCTCTGTTGCTCATCCGTTACATCAAGACGCCGAATGCGTCTCAGATCTGGAAACGATGATTGCGATAACAAGACGCACGACGAAGCACGCGAAGGGTCGCGAACGAATCCGGGATCGATGGGTATCGAGCCTCGAGCGATATGTAGCAGGTGAAATGAGAGATTGCCAACGAAATATACCCTGCACAGTATCGATCCGAGACGAAGATACCGACATTCGATATCGTCACAAACCGGGGGGTTAACGTTCGCCTCAAATGAACCAATTACTCAGGAGTTGTATCGAGTAGGAAAAAGAATAAACCCCCTCCCCTTTTTTGTAATCCCTATCTCGCTACATCCTCTCTATTGGGTGAAAAACAATAACAACATCATTCTATGATACGGGATGGTCACGCAACTTTGACAGTGTCACATTCAATGGCGATCATATTTGCAACTTCTAAAAAGTTCCGACGTATGTTTACATCTTGTAAAGGTATCGTTTGCGTTTTTCCGCCGAATGATCGGACGTAAGTGGTCGGTCACTACATCGCAACACTCTAGGCCCTGAGGGCGTTCTAAGAGGTGTCGAGTTTGAAATGTACACTTTCAACACAGATTAAAGTGGCGAAAGGCCAGAGTGATATGATACAGAGATAAGGGGGTGGGAGTGGATAGCAAGAGAGAGGATGTAAGACGCAAACAGGCAGGGAGACTATAGAGAGCTAGGGAAGAACGAGAGAGCATGCAGTAAAAAGAGAGGGTGAGCCAGAGAAAGTACTAGTGGTAGGATCAGAAAAAGGGAAAGGGAGAGAGAGAGAGAGAGAGCGAAGAGAGAAATATCCTTGGATGTAGAGGGAGAGATAATCAATGACAAAGAGGGAAAGAGAAAGCGAGCGAGATAGAAGAGATAGAGGGGGAGGGGGATGGGTGGGAGAGAGATACAGAGATATACATGGGAGAATAACCGAGAAGCATATACCTTAGTCCTTCTCTTTCTTTCTCATATAAGGTACATTGCACATGCAACACAAGGGCAACATCCGCATTTGCGATCGTATAGCATTCCATACATAAACAAACATTAAAACCCATACTTTGTTTCACATTTGACATTAACATGTCATCACTTTAAATTGGGGGCACCTTCTGAGCTTATAAACTCTAAGCCATCAACTACGATGTCGTAATCAGGGGCATAGAAGTGAAAAGAGATTAAACATGATCCATCACACACAACAAACAGTTTCATATCTCCGGTAGATATTTAGTGAGAAAGAGTTTTTACTCTTCCCTCTTATAAGAACTGCTATTGGAACGTACCCCAGGGAAGAAAATGCGAAAGGAAATAATGTCGCTAGATGAATGACAATGATCACCCTCCTATTACTAACAAAATACGTCGGATAAATGAGATGTACAAGTCAATGTAGTTTCAACGATATGAATCAACACCATTGTTCTTTTACAACCCAGACCAAAGTGTAAGTCACATCGTCAACAAGACAAGTATCGTTAAACCCCTTGATAACTAGGTCAAGAAACCCGTCAGGTTTTTGGAGGAATCCAAGGTAAGCTTTCACTTCTAGCTCATGTTCGTAGATGATTCTAACATCATAATCGGATTGACATGCAACGGGTCCTTAACTTGAGGGGGGTATTCGAGGCTGGTTCAAGCCCGGGGGCTCCAGGTCAAGTGGTGTTTAGAAGGGGGATGGCAAAGGGAGCAAGGTGTTTTGTTTAGCACAGAATGACGTAATCAGACACATTGATCTGAATCGTTGTTTTTTGGCAATGCAGGAGGGATGTTATCAATGATTTATTAAAGCAAAAAAACAAACAGTTCAAGCATTTAAGGAAGATGAGCATCAATATAATGTAAATCATTTATTCTAAACACATCTTCTTTCTGTATGGTACTGTTTGATAATCCCACTTTCTTCCTCTAAAAACTTTCCACTAAAGAAATGGTGCAAGCATCCTCTTGAGAAAATGTTAATCCCTGTTTTGATGTCCTTGCGTTTCATGACAGGATCATTAATTTCATTGAATTTATGGAGGCTCCATGTTGGCAAGTATTCCTGGTTCTACAGTGACTGCGGGAGAACTAAAATATAGGATATAAAGAAATCCTACTTTAAACGAAATGCTAAACTATGAAAAAGATGACCAAAAGTATTGACCAAAGTGGTAGTAAGATTAAGAAGAGCAGCATTTGCTAAATGAAATCGAGTCCTACTTGTGGTCTTACAAAATGAAGATGATCATGATTGAATGAATTATTTTCGATACATTCTTGAACCGTTATGATAGGCACAATATATGGCAAGAATACATTCATAAATGAATGAATGTAATTATGCGGATGATGGTGTAGGGCGGGGGATTTGAAATACTAAGAGCGAAATTGAAAGAGGAGATGCGGGTCGTTCCGGAATCTGAAGTCAGTCCAGAGTAGAATCCTCGCACCTCTGCATCCTTAGTGGTGGACTTTAATTATAACTGGCTTGTTGAAACTAGATCGCTGGGGTTAATGTACCTCTTAATCCGGTACATCGTCTTTTTCAATTACTTTAACGAGACTGTGGGACGGAGACATGGTCGCGTGAAATTCAATTACTCTTCAGCTGTCGTAATAAGGGTCGTAGTCACCATCGTAGTCACCACCAATGTTGTGCTTTAATCCCGCCCAACATTTCCTTTTTCGATGTCGGCATGAAACAGATTCATATTGGCTACTGGCTCACCACTCAAATTTCTTTTATCGTGACTTTAATCAAAGGCAATGTAGATCGGTTGTTATACTTGAAAGGTCTGTAACTGAATACTCTAAAGATGGCTTTGATAAAGATTATGATGGGTTAGAATTCCTATCTGACGGGTGCAATAGGGTCAAGGGGATAACAAACATGAAGCAAAATATAGGTTCCAAGAAGTATGAATATCATCGCAATGTTGTGTAAAATGGACTATTATTGTCTTGCTTGGTTTATTATTCTAGGGCGCTTTGTTACTGCACGAAAAAGTTTTTTTACATCCGATTTGAATATGCATTGTACATAGATGGATTGAAAGTAATTAGAAGTGGGATAATGAATCAGAGCTAAGGAATTGGAGGTTTAGGGGAGGCGAGACTAGAGAGAGGGGAGGATAGAGGGGGTAGGAAAGACAATGAGAAAGACCCCCGCCCCCGCCCCCCCCCCCCCCACTCAGTGTTATTTAGGGTACGCATATGCGTGTTCCCAGCACCCCTCCCCCTTTTCAGCATAAGTCCGGTGTGTAAAGTCAATACGGGCAGATCTTTTTCTTTGTTACGAGCCGGAGATTTTGGGAACACGCATGCGGTCCCTCCGTTCCCGGAGTGGGGGGGGGGGGCAGGGCGGGGAAATACCAAGACCGAGAGGAGAGAGGGAGAGGTGGGTAAGAGAGAGGGTGAAGGAGGAGAGGGGGAGAGAGAAAGGGAGGGGCGACAGAGAGAGAGAGAGAGATGGATAGATAGAGAGAGAGAGAGAGAGGGTGGTATCATACTAACATACTATAAGCACACCAAGTCCCACATTTAAAGCAAGAACAGTTATAAAACATAGGCATAAAAGCATAAACGTCACATCGCATAAATCATGTTGCTGTAAATTAAATGGAATGGTGACATGGTGAGAACACAAATGCTCGAGGCCTGAGTCCAATGCTGTACATAAAACACAGCGATAGCAGTACTAGAGTGTGATCCAATTATAGTTTGACTTGAGCAGTCGCCATGGCAAGGTCTTCCAATGTGTGAATGATTTTCTCAACCTTTAAAATGCCAAGCGTTATACGAGAGTCAAAATAACGTTAGAATTTCAGAGTAAAATCACACGAATTAATCATTTTGTCTAAGCGAACTATTTCATGAGATCTAAAACTTGATCATTCAATACGGAGAAAAAACACCCTAAGAAAAAGAGTGGAATGATAAAATTTACTGATAAAAGTCTTTAATTTTTACTAACTTTTAATTAAAAAAATTATACATTCACTCTTAAATTCCAGACTAGCATTACATTTGCCTGCCAACCGTTGCCTATTGATTGAACGTCAAAGGTTATGAATAAATTAAATCCTTTCAATTAAACACAAAATACGAAGCATATGTTTATGACATATACAAATGCAATCTTTTAATCAAATACTACGAAAAAAACAGAAAATACTTTTAAAATTCCAGTGAAAATTACAAATCATTGTGAGAAATGTATTAAAGTGTTGTGATCGTCAGAATATACGGCCTAATCATTCTGTTATGTGCGATCTCTAAATGGCATACCAGAAGATGTATCCCAGATGTTTCCCCGGCCCAGCTGGTCCCGGCCAATATTAACTCGATTCTATATCAATATTTGTCGATTCCTTCCCGATTATTCGACACAATTTCCTCGTCCTACAGTCCGTGACGTTCGGAGGCCTGCCCCACTCACCTTCTCCTAATTTTTCAGCATATGACATCAATAAATTATTCGGGAGTAGGTAGAGGTGTACGCTGCAGAACAAATACCGGTGGCTCTCGGAGTTAATACCCCCAACATCCTACCACCACCCCACCCCCCTTTAACTTACATCTTACCCTTCTCGTGCACCTCGGCTCCGAGATGTCAGATGGCTTAAGGCTTGTTTCACACTGCTGCAATAGATGTACGTCAACGATGATCATGAATGATTTCATTTTTGCATTCAAAATGCTAGGTCATTACCCTGAAATTCGATTGCAATAATCACAAGGTAATATCCAACGAATCAATTTCTGGATATGAAAAATCCATCTAACCAATCGCATTTATTAGTCACGGTAGTGTTAACGCACCCCGAGGCAAGACTTTACTTTCTTATTTGCATAGATGCACTTGCGTGTGACTTTGGCTTATAGTGGCGCTATAACCACAAGTCATGTCGACAGGCTGTATGTGACGAGGAATCTAAAATCGCGATTTGATGTAACATTGATCTTATTCTCGCTGATGGCCCTAATAGTATTCTCATGTAGAAATGCTGATATCTTGCCCGTTCTGTTTCACTAGGTGAATGAGTTGAAGTTGCTGTATGATGTAAAGTATTCAATTCAATTCAAATTAACATTGATTGCTTTCATTTATTTGTCGATATGATAATAAATAATAGTTCCATTTATATAGTGCAGCTACTATATGAATATTAAACAAATATACCATGCATTGAGAGGCTCTAGTTGAAATTATGGATCCAGGTGGCAGGAATAGCACTATTTTCTGTCGCCGAGGAATCCATAATTTCACCAGTGGCTTGAAATAGTGCATGATATATTTGTTTTATATTTTCAAACCAACCTTCATAACAATAAAATAAAAAAAAAATAATAATAATGTTTTCTGTTATTGAAGTAGTGTAGAGTGCAGTGAGAGTAGTGCAGACGACCGTACCGCGACCGCGACCGGGCAGACACCGATAACACTTTGATCTTGATCGATCGCATATACGTCATCCATGGTATAGTGCCATGGTATAGTGCACTATACCATGGATAACGTCACAGTAACATCATAGCAATGTTATGTTTGGTCACATCATGCTATGTTGTCCAATCACTGTACAGGATTTCATTAATCAAAAATATACAAGGTATCATATTTTTACCCCGGCAGTAGCTGAGCTGCAACAATAAGGCGCTAAAGCATTCAATATATGTCTTCCTACCCGCGGTACACATTTACTTAACCTGGGTGGAGAGTGATAAATTAAGAATAATGTCTTACCAAAGGACATTAGTGTAGCGGCTGGACTCTAACCGCGAATCATGTGATCCACAGTCAGGTGACGTATACGGTAAACCACGACACCTCTACAAAAGTAATACATTTATTCATACATACTGAAATAAGCAATTTAACATAGCAACAGGACAACGGCGTACTTCCTATAGAAGCATGTATGATTTTTTCGATACACCTTAAACCAATACAATAAAGACAGTGAAGTACAGTAAAAAGATACTTAGAGCATATTCATTGACATTTACCATATTCATATTCATATACCATGAAAGGGCCTAGACTAATGTTTTGTTATGATTTTACTCTCATCTTCTTTATCTTCTTTATATTTTCTGCTACCTAGGTCAAAATGTGCTCATCTATGTTCCGTTACTGATCAAAAGGAATGCCTATAATCGTGATATTGTGTAGGGAAAGGTCATCTGTTCAAATTTAATTTGTTGGAAAAACACTTCGGCTTTGGAAGCACCCAGACTCGGAATCATGTCTGTTACGACTGACTATGACATTTCTAATGTCTCCGCAAAGCAAGCAAATGCCGAATTACGTCGAAACTATGAAACTGATACGTTCACTGGTGTAGGAACATGCAATCGAAGTACAATACAGAAATACAGACTTATGACGTTCTTCTACAGGAAATGTCTCGTTTTCATGACAACACGTTAAAGGAAGGAATATATGTGAATATTTTATATGGAATTCGTTTATTAAAACGGAATGAAAAGTATGGAGTCTCGAAAATTGACCGAGACCAACCACTCCCGTACAAGATGTCGACGTATTAAGGCCCGGTCACACAGGGAGGACGCATGGGGAACGCACGGCCGGCGCATAGAAAATTTGCTATTTTGGCCAGTGCGTTGTCGTTCGCTAGGCGTGCGTCATCACTCGTTACTCGTTCGTCGAGCGCGCTGGACCAACGCTGGACCAGCGCTATGCATGTGTCGACATTCGCTGTGTGCGTCGGGATTTTTTGAGCATGCTCAAAAACGTGCGCCGAGCTCGACGCATGGATATACACGCCAAAGGCACGCCAGACATGCGCCGGAGCGCGCTAGACCAGCGCCAGACATGCGTGGAGCGCGCTAGACCAGCGCCAGACATGCGCGGAGCACACGCCCTGTATACGCACAGCGCGCTAGCTACACGCTGTGCATTTTGTGTCAGCTCGGTAGCTTTTCCAAAATTATGACAAAAGTTAGGCACACGGCCTTTTCCGATTTCCAATGCGCTGGCCGTGCGTCGTAGAACGCGGTGCATGCGTGGACCATTCGTCCAGCGCGCTAGCAACACGCTGTGCATTCGTGGAAGTTGTTATCATGTGCGCTCTGTGTGCGCCCTGTGTGCGCCCTGTATGCGTCCAGCGCGCTAGCAACACGCTATACATTTGGTGTCAGCTATCTGTATCTTCGACAAAAGTTGGGCGCACGACAACGCACTGGCCAAAATTGCAAATTTTCCATGCGCTGGCCGTGCGTTCCCCATGCGTCCTTCCTGTGTGACCGGGCCTTTAAGATTGGAGCTTCCTGAGCCGTAGTCGAAATCCTGCAATTTCAGTATCATGAATTTCTATCACCAGTGATTAATCTGGTTTTATTTGTTTGTATTAATGCTTGTCTCCATTACTTTTACCAATTACTTTTTTCTTCTTCTTTCCTCCTTTTAAAATGTGTTTTTAGTCGGGATAACGAATGACTTGCCTGATCACTCTTTTATTCAGATTGGGACTGTGATGTGAACGAAAGTCTTGTTTGCCGTTAGATACAAATGTTAAATGGTCTGACAATTTCAGTTCCCTTAATTCATTATATGTGGCGATCATCAGTGTTCTTATCAAAGCCTCCAGTCCTGTGGACTTCTTCCTGCCTTATACATAATTATGTATATTTCATTTTAAGGCTGTTTATACATTGCTTGCACGATCACTCTTATTCAGAAAGCGTGTTGGCGAGAATAGAAATCTTGTTTGCCGTTGGAAACAGATGTTGGCGAGTTTCTATGTGACGGGAATTCCACGTTGATAGCAATAAAGATGTAAATATTATTTCAGCGCGTACTGCACATTTTCACCATCTCTGGAGGACAATTAATTATGTTGCATATTATTCTTTTTACAAGATTAATGGAAACGACTATTTCTTGTACATTTACTTTCATTTGTTTATCCCTTTCTTATTTTCCCGTACCCTTTCTCTTCCTTTTTGTTCATGTTAAATATCCAACCCATCGCTGCAATGAAGGATGTTCATCCAAACATTAAGTATCACCTTTAATCTCTTCTCCTTTTCTTCAAAATGAGGAATAATTATCGTGAATATTAATCTCATTCGCAGTTTCCTCCTTCAATTACACGGACTCCATACAGTGGCATCGATTCCCTCACCCTTTGTGTTAAGACTATGACATATCTTATGACGTATCCTAACTTGATTATCATATTCAAGATCAATATCATATCTCCCTCATCCGACCTTCATACCATCTTAATCATATTCCATCCTCCATAGAATGTTTACGATCATAGTACATGACACCGGATGAGGATATTGGGGGCGGAGAAGATAACCTTGGGAGGTATATTGTATTGCGGAGAAAAAGAAAAAACCCAATATCCAAGACATGAATTGCAACAATGACATAGTCGTGTTGACAAGGCATGTGAGGGTTCGTGTCATGTTGTATCTTAGAGACGTGATATGACTTGGTGCAAACAATGGCGTAGCTACGGGAGCACTAAGGGCATGTGCCCCCGTCGAATGTCAAAAAATAGATGGGGGGATAGAGAGAGAGAGAGCAAGAGTGAAAAGGGCACACGAAAGAAGCTGATACGACCACTCTCATACCACCTCCGATCGGTGGCATCGATCACTAGCATTAGAAAGAAAAAAAGAGAGGGAGAGAGATACAGAGACAGAGACAGAAATAGACAGAAAAGGAAAAGTAAAGGAACTTGGAAGAAGCTGATGCGATCCCTTCCATACATACCCCCCTCTCTCCGATCGGTAGCATCGCTCACTAGATATTCATCCCGTGCCCCTTCAACAGTGGCGTAGCAAGGGCCCAGATATTGTGGGGCTCGCACAGGCATCATGGGGTGTTGGTCTTATCCATGGTTGATGTGCAATTTACCGGGCTTATACCTTGGAGGAGTGTGAGTGAAGGGGCCGTAGAGTCTTCTTCTCACGTTCATTTCCACCCCCCCCCCCCCCTGTGCCCCACATTTTTATCTTTGTCTTTCTTTTCGTTATCGCCCTCTGATATGGGCACGTAACCTATGGCCCCACGTCACACGTAGCACCATTACCCCATGGCACCTGTGCCCCCTCTATGGTATGTTACCCTCTACGCTACTGTCTTGAGACTAAGATCGGATGTGTCATCCTGATCTAGATCAGACAAATATGGTTTTCCGAGACAGATTGAAATCTTCTACACGGCTGATGGCGGGTAATCGTTACACGCCAAAAAAATGCTTGAAATTAAAACAATTTCCATCCACGTCTCTGCCTCTGATATGACTTGTCAGCTATAACTTTCCTTTTTGTTTGATGAGGGTGAGCGTAGAGACCATATAAGGAAAGAGTGTAATACTGAACAAATAAAATGTTAGGACTATGGTTAGGTCCCTTGCCACTTAAATGGGATGCCACTTAGGGTAAGATAAAGTGCGTAGCAGTGATAGATCCTATATGCCATCAACTTCAAAAAAGAGAAATGATGAATGACGGTGAAAAGAGAGAGGGTGAGACAGAGAGAATAATGATAGAAGGAAAAACGAAACGATAGAAGATTGTATAAAGGCATATTAAACTGAAAGAGGTAGCGAGCTAACGAAGGGAAGAGTTGAATGTACAAATGAGAAAAAATATTAATATCACAACTTTAGATAATTAGATGCACAAATGTAAAAGGAAGTTCCTGTTATCATCAGGGTGATTGTTTTGTTTGAAAAGGGGTAAGAAAATATTGAAGACCAATTAATAACTGATTTGGAGGATTGATACCCCCCCCTTCTCAATCCAAAAAACAACAGAACAAAACAAAAACAGACAATGAAGACTGGTTCTGTATTTTATAAGCTTATCAGGGCTAATATACATATGATTTTTAATAAAAATTGAATGTAATACTGAACAAATAAAATGTTAGGACTATGGTTAGGTCCCTTGCCACTTAAATGGGATGCCACTTAGGGTAAGATAAAGTGCGTAGCAGTGATAGATCCTATATGCCATCAACTTCAAAAAAGAGAAATGATGAATGACGGTGAAAAGAGAGAGGGTGAGACAGAGAGAATAATGATAGAAGGAAAAACGAAACGATAGAAGATTGTATAAAGGCATATTAAACTGAAAGAGGTAGCGAGCTAACGAAGGGAAGAGTTGAATGTACAAATGAGAAAAAATATTAATATCACAACTTTAGATAATTAGATGCACAAATGTAAAAGGAAGTTCCTGTTATCATCAGGGTGATTGTTTTGTTTGAAAAGGGGTAAGAAAATATTGAAGACCAATTAATAACTGATTTGGAGGATTGATACCCCCCCCCCTTCTCAATCCAAAAAACAACAGAACAAAACAAAAACAGACAATGAAGACTGGTTCTGTATTTTATAAGCTTATCAGGGCTAATATACATATGATTTTTAATAAAAATTGAATAGAGAGGAAATTGAAAACGAACATGGACCGCAAGAAGGGTAAAAAGTGGAGGGTAGGGAAGTAGGGGATAAGCAGCCGTCAGTGAAGCTACTGGTATAAAGTCCTGAAAGCCATGATCGTGGAAACAGCGACTATTTATGCGTGACCAAGGAAGGAAGCTCGTGTGACGTGACGTAATGAAAATACCGTTCGGGCTAAATGCGATTCCGATAAAGGGAGGAGAGGAGGGATGAGGCGAGAGGAATTATAAGGGAGGATTGGCCGAGGGACGAAAGATGCGACGTGCAAACCAAATGAACAGAATTTGGGTCTGAAAGACATGTTGAGCTGAGTATTGGAAACATGTCAAGCGCTTTTCAGGAATCAACGGCAGCTGCCAGAATAAGACACCCTAGGATCAGCGAGAAGAAAGAAGAGATGAAGATATCCTAGGTGAATGAGTTCATGTGTGGAACATAGTCTTCATGATTTAGATATGATGTGTCGCCTGCAACAACAAAAAATAGTCCATAATTGAAAAAAAGAGTATTCTTCATTCGTTCTGTCACATCGCGTGCCAGATATTCTAGAAAAAAACATGAATCTTACTTTTATCGATATTTTGTTTCAATTTTGATCATGAATTGTCCATGCCCAACAGGGCAAATATTTTCCAAGTATTAACTTTCGCTACAGTTATTTTTTCTTCTCCTTTTTAAGTTCGAATTATGTGATTGCTATTGAGATATTAAAATGTTTCTTATCAACTATTTTAGATAGATATAGCATCATATGCATTACTTGATATTTCTCTTTTTTAAATTGAGTAATATCATTAATTTAATAATAATATGGATATTTATATAGCGCCGATATCCGCCAGGCTCTGACGCTCATGGCGCTGTACATTATTACAATCACGAACATGTCACTTTCTTAACTAAAGTAAAGACAACTAAAACAACACAAATTATTAAACTATAGCCATTAGCACTGACTAGAAGTATTGATTATGTAGTTACATTTATTACAGCTGTCTCAAGTTACAATATGTTTCAAATGAGTGGAGACCTAGCTTTTTACAGAATAAATAAATATCAAAGGTGTTCTGCAAAATTCCACACCACCAGGCCTGTTCAATACAAACAAACAACAGCTGCATCAGAACTTTGTGTTATTTGTGCAATACGCCTTGAATTTTAAATTATATTACACACTAATTATCAAACACCCAACAAATGCAATTTACTGTGTTATAATAATATTAACATCAAATAATGTAATATTCGAATGCCTAATTCAAACACATACATAGATACGTGTGAAAGAGTAGTGAAAAAATGACCCGACTGCTGTCGACAAAGTAATGTGTTTATATACAGTGCTGGAAAACAATTCGAACAGTAAAAGGGAGATGCATTTTCGACCAGCTTCTAAACCCACACCATGATGAATGCAGTCGTCCGATTGATCTGTTTGCAGGAGAGAATTTAAAGAGAAAATCCGACTTTGATTTGATTGAATGGTATTAAAACATGTAGAGGATAAAGACTGGAATAGCAAATACTGTTTGATAGATGTGTTAACTCGTTTGCTTTAGGGGCAAGGTATTATGTAAACTTGCATTTTGAAATGAGAACATTAGGAATTTGTTTAATTTAATTCTATACATTTTCCCACTCAAATAAACAAAAATTGAAATGACATAAAAAAAAACCATACAGTATTACAATATATAATAAAACAAATAAATTATACAAGTAACGAAATACTGATAAGTATGTATACATAATAAGATAAGTTTACAGAGTACATTTAAGTTGGAGAATAAGGCAAACTATTTTATGATTTAACTGAGAGGGGGGAAAAGGGAATCTCGGAAAAGCTAGACTTGTTGAGCGAGATTCCCATTATAAATTAAGCACCAGAGACTAGACCATCGTCAGCGTGGATTGAATTTGATTGCCTTCATTTTATTTTGTGCATAACAATAAAGAAATTCAATTCAATTCAATTCAATCCTGCACATGTCAGCTCCCAGGGATGTAATAATCTCTTTAAATATTTATGCGAGACTGGAATAGCAGATACTATTTGATAGATTTCTTCACTCGTTTGGTTTAGGGGGAATGGTGTTATGTAAACTTGCCTTTTGAAATGAGAACATTATGGAAATAATAATTTTCTTCAAACATTTATGCTAATGGGAATATTGTGTGAGACCAATGTATGTGAAGTGCCATTTATGGTTCAGATTGGGTTCCGATATAAATGAAGTCAAAGTAGTAATTGTCTTTCCAGACATTTTTCTTACATTTTAAAACTAAAAGCAATGACATCATTTATCAAAAATATATTACAAGTATAATTCAAAAGTTCGGGAAGAAAGCGTGAAATCTCGCAAGAAAGCAAGACGAATGTGTTGAGTCTATCAAATCTAAATGATTACATCATAACAGTTGTACAGATTTTTAGAAAACCTTTTCCCATGCCAGCAACACATTTTCACCTGGTATTACTTCATTTATTTATTATCAATTTATCAAGGTATCGTTGCATGACGTATCAATGGTCTTGCCCATCATGCATGTCTACGAGCATCATACTTGATTTCTTTTTATTCCATCCTCAAGCGGCCGATGCAACTTTAAACCCCACTTTTCACGTTTTCACCTCGTAAAGGTAAGGGTCCAGGGTTTATCAATCACTTCCACACCTCATGCTCCCCATTACGAATTCGTGAGGCGTACAATGTCTATTACTGCCTTTTCGCTTCCTGTCTTTTAACGGAGTATTGGATGTCATATATTGCAGTGTTTGTTGATGGTAACTAGACCAAGTAGATGCAATTAGAAATGGAAATAAAAGGATATTTGAAAGACTTTTTGACATACAAGGCTTTCTTTCATTTGAAAGGCCCTAGACGCAATAAGGGCAGTAGATCTCAAAAGATATTTTTAAAGTTTATGAAAAGTACTAAAATACCGAATACATTTTAGCTGTTTTGGAGGGTAGGGGTTAGTATTCAAGTACTCGAATTTGCATAAAGCTTTCTGAACATGCTCGCCAAACCGTCCTAGAAAATCGTAAAACGGGTTGTGGTCGGGGTAGAATGTGTAAATAATGTCCACAATACGATCCTACTTCGTTCATAAACAGTCCTCAATACGTCCATCTCGTCTGTACCCCATCCACAGTCAGTTCATATCAACTTCAGATCGGGTAAATTAGCCATTTCCAAACAGTCCAAGCCTGTCCGTAGTCAGTTTAAACATGTTCTTGACTAGTTCTACCTCGTTTCCAATACGTCCAGACCCATTCTAACTAGTTCGCAACTTGTTCAAACTAGGTTGTAACCCGACCACCCCGTTCAGAGAGAGTTCAACTCGTCCTCATCTCGTTCTTAGTGCGTTCGAACGCGTGCAACCCCGTTGTGGGTCGAGGGCTATACAAACCCAGCGCATTCTTGCCATTGCTTATTCCCGTTCAACGCTTTATGCTGTGAAGATCACGACATTCGAATTGGGTCTGTTTGCCAACGGGATGAACACGCAAACGGACCCGGTCGTACTGCTTATTGATGCTTGACCACGTCACGTTTTAACACGTTCCTAGAAGGATCGAAGTGCGGCAATTCTGTTTGTAGAACGTCCATCTCGTTTTAAGTACGTTGTCACTCACTCTAATTGCAGGACGGGGACAATTTTGAACAGGCTCAAAGTTCTAGAGCACCCTTCCCGTCCAAGCCAGTCCGAGTTCGTCCACGACGTTCTTAAACATATCGTAAACAGTTGCTATACGTTCAGTCCGTTCGCACACAGTTTGAGCCCGTTTTGCAACTTTTTCCAGAACGTAGTGAGAACTAGTTTGGTGTGATGGGGGCTTAAGAAAAAGAATTATCGATCACTCTGTTTAATGGGAAAATTTTGTTTCCTGTTGTTCATCGTTTTCATCTATTTTGTTTTTCATTCATCATTAAAATTGAGCTGCCCTTGGAAAAAGAAAAAAAAACACGGCCTTATAGACGCCCTAAAAAACTCACATTCATAAAAAGATATGTACACAAACGAATATGAAAGACGAGTAGTCTTTTTGTCCGCTATTGTTTAACACTATCCTGTCTCAATTGCTCTTTAAGGCCCGGTCACACAGAGGGGACGCATGGGGAACGCACGGCCAGCGCATTGGAAATTTGCAATTTTGGCCAGTGCGTTGTCGTGCGCCCAACTTTTGTCGTAGCTGACACCAAATTCATAGCGTGTTGCTAGCGCGCTGAGCGCATACAGGGCGCATACAGTGCGCATACAGACCGTACCCAGAGCGCACATGATAACAACTTCCACGAATGCACAGCGTGTTGCTAGCGCGCTGGACGAATGGTCCACGCATGCACCGCGTTCTACGGCGCACGGCCAGCGCATTGGAAATCGGAAAAGGCCGTGTGCCTAACTTTTGTCATGATTTTGGAAAAGCTAGCGAATTGACACAAAATGCACAGCGTGTGGCTAGCGCGCTGTGCGTATACAGGGCGTGTGCTCCGCGTATGTCTGGCGCTGGTCTAGCGCGCTCAACGCACGTCTGGCGTGCCTTTGGCGTGTACATTCATGCGTCGAGCTCAGCGCACACTTTTGAGCATGCTCAAAAAATCCCGACGCACACAGCGAATGACGACGAATGCATAGCGCTGGTCCAGCGTTGGTCCAGCGCGCTCGACGAACGAGTAACGAGTGATGACGCACGCCTAGCGAACGACAACGCACTGGCCAAAATTGCAAATTTTCCATGCGCCGGCCGTGCGTCCCCTCTGTGTGACCGGGCCATTACACAGACTGTGATAATGAATTCCTATTATCAGCAGAAAAGAGCCATCAACGACTTCCTCTTCTTCTTCTACTACTACTACTACTTCTCTTTTTTCTTTTCTACTTCTTCTTCTTCTTCTTTTTCTTCTTCTACTTCTTCTTCTTCTTCTTCTTCTTCTTCTTTTTCTTCTTCTTCTTCCTCTTCTTCTCCTTTTTCTTCTTCTTCTTCTTCTTATTCTACTTCTTTTCTTCTTTTCTTTTACTTCTTGTACGTCTTTGTCTTCCTCTTCTTCTTCTTCTTCTTATCCTTCTTCTTCTTCTTTTTCTTCTTCTTCTTCTTGTTTAAATAATGAATCCTGAAACGTTACATCTGCAAGGACGCCCTCCCCCCAAGGGCGTTATCCACTGCAACCTACAACAACGAAGGAACATGGAATTGTATAACTTCTTGATACCACTCTTTGCCGGGTACAAACAGACATTCCCTTAAAATAAATTGGTGTGGTTGCCATGCCATGAATAAGGTTCGAGTCTACACGACAGAGCTGAATCAATACCATAGAAAGAACATGCTTATTACTCCCATTATTTACAAGCCTTTATTACATACACCAAGTTCATGGTTCTACTGCATTGTACCGCGTTGGACGAGCTGTGGAAATCAATCGACTGACCAACATCAGCCACTCAAAAAGTAAAATCTAAGTGGTCTTAAAAGAATTGATCGGAGAACCAGTGAATCACTTAGAATATTTAAAAGGTAAACCCGATACAGATAGGTGACGAGTAGTTCCGTTCAACCGTTAAATTTCCTGAATAACGAAATGTAGATAGGGGCTTAGGAGGTGAGGTTGTTTTTTAGTTGACTAAATGCACAGGACTCATTGATTTGAAAGAGCACTTCTTATTGGAACGAGCGAAGAGGGGAGAGTTTAGTTTGTTTGGTTGTGCTTGTAGTGTCATTTATTTTTCTTCTGTCGAGGAACGTGTATCGGAATCCATCTCGCTAGAGATGACATCTGCTCGTGCATCGGTAACGGAAAGGAGAACAATGCGATCAAATACGTTTGAAAAGCTCATGTCGGAACACGAAAGATGAATGCGTTTATTTGTTCAAAACACACAATTCTTTGAACTCATATTTTATTGAAGAGAAAACCCTTTCATCTTTCCTGCGGAAGAGCAATCGAAGTGTGGTAAACGTTTAAATCACGCTTTAGAAATACTTACAACACAAAACTGTTCAAGAATTATATGTTACAGAAACGTGCAGCTCGGTTGATAACAAATAGTCATTATAATTATGTCTCCAAGTTTACCATTATTTATTAAACTGAAAATTATTCCTGTATATGATTTGATCAAACTATTTATGTTTAAATTTCATAAAAACCTGTTACCCTCTGTTTTTAATAATATGTTCCAAACAAATACTTCTATTCACAATTACCCCACTCATCAACGTCTAAATTTACATCACCCACTCTGTCGTTAAACTTCACTGTATAATTCTATATCATTTGTTGGGGTACGGTAGTGGAATTCCTTGAATCATGACCTAAGATCCAGTTCTACAATTACCAGATTTAAATCAATGTATAAAAAAGGTATTTTTCAATCCATGGTTGAGTAGGAACTTCTCTTTCCCATCTTTTTTCTACATTTATATCTTTCTGCCCTATTTTTCGCTTCCTTCTATTATTCTTTCTCTGTAACCTTCTTTAGGAACGTGTGTGTGTGTGTTGATGTACGGGTGCGTACTTGTATTATTTAAGTCCTTTACTTTTTATTGTTAATTTATGTGCATTGTCTGTTATCTGTCTGGTGTTAGTCTGGCTAGTGTGATATGGATGTAATGGGGAAGAGAGGGACAGAATTTCCCTTTTCAGTATGACTATGCAATCTACGTTTTGAGAGACTCGCCTTTCCTTAAAAAAGAAATGACCCTATTAATCTCTTAAATATAAACTTTCGATGATTTTCTTAATTCAAAAGCGAAAGTTAATGCCTCATGACCACGAACCTAAAGTAGAAAAATGTGAAAAAATGACCCCATCAATCTCCTTATGTAAACTTTCGATAATTTTCTTAATCGAAAAGCGAAAGTGAATGCCCCATGACCACAAACCAAAAGTAGAAAAATGTGATAGATGGAAGCGGAGATCACTCACTATTAATTAAACGATCTTAAGATTGGGGTTGCGTAAAGTGAGCAAAAGTGTTTAACGGCGTAGGGCCATTGAATGTTATGGTGCCAATCAGCGTAATATCTCAAAGTTGGCCCCTTGAGCCCCTTAAGCACCCTCTTCCACTGGCTCTGCATATCGCTTAAAGAAACAGATCATTCAAAGACGATGAAAGACGATACTTGAAATATAAGATAAAGAAAAATGTAAAAAGGCGGGAACAAAGTGAACAAATGGAGTTCCTATCCCCCCCTACACTGAACCGCTGAAGGGTAGACGCCACCGGTTTCCAATATACGCCAGTGAAACTCGGATATAACAAGCGAAAAGCATGTGATGTGTAGGAGTTCAACTTAATTACTGAAACCAATAAATCGAATGGAATCACAGAAAGACTTGTTGCTATGGATAGTATGCCACTCATGTCTTAATTCACACTTGTGCATAGGAAATGTCAAGGCTTTATTCTCGTTTCCTAATCAAACAGCTTGAAATGTCACAATGATGCTCTACCAGAAGAACTTTGTATAAACAGACAGACAAAACACATCGCAAACAGACAATAAACGTCAATCATATATTTGGATAATATCATGTTGCCGTGGAAGGAATATCTGAGGAATTATATCGTCTTGAGTGTCAACGTGTCGTCTGACAATGCGGTCCCAAGTTCTTCAGTTTACACATTTTTAACACTATGTTTTTTTATTATATAGAATTATGCCTATTTGTAGGAGTTGAATTAGTGACAAAGCTAAAGATAAAGACGATTTCATTACATTTTTAATATATCGTATATACATTATTTCTCTCTTTCAATTGTACACCGTGAAAAATCATCAACAAGTAATGAGTAGTTTTATAGCTATATATCAACCCTCTTACGAAAACGCGAAATTGCTAAGATATGTGTTAAGAAATTGTTTAATTTTTCTAATCAGCGGCCCGACTGAATTATTCCTTTCCACCTAAATAGAGCAAAATGCTCTACGTTTCATACATTGACTTAATATGGGACTTACTCTACCGTCTGAAAGCCGATTAAAAACAACGAATAATTTCTCTCGGTTCGATAGGCCTTTCTGACGTGGGGACTTATCAAGCTATAATTCGGTGCGATGGGACTCTTAACAAAGTTGAGATATCACTTCATTGCCATCCAACTCCACCTGAATATTCACCAAACCATAAGGTGAACAACTCGAGTCCTTTTGGGAATAAGCGAATGCTTCATCACGTGACCGACATTTACTGCCAGAGAAAACAACGTCGGTTCGGCATCGCGTCGGTGGTTGCCGGTGATTGGCATTCAACGCAAGCTGACACGCTTTTAAGTCTAATAAACAGGTTAACCTATGCCCGCTGTGTTCTAGGAGTCATTTTGTTGACGCGCGACTATGTGACAGTGACTTGCTCGGTCTCTGACGCACCAGATGAGAGGGACATCATTCAAAAAGTGAAAGCAAAGTGAACTGTGCAGTTATTACATTGAATTCATGGCGTATGTCCTATTTGCTGTGACGGGCTTCATTAGCGAATCTAATAACGCAAATAAATGACGCGCCTCGTACATGTGCAGAGTTGGTGTGTGTGACGCTTCACTGCCACTTGACTCAATCTTAATACGCCATTCAATTCGATTCCTGCTTGGGTATAAGCGAACACTTCATCACGTGACCGACATTGACTGCCGAAGGTAACAACATAGGCTTGGCGTCGCGTCGTGCTACCTTGTTGTTCAACGCAAGATCACGCATTTAAAAATGTCAGAGCAGGACTAGAATTTAGTGAAACTTACAATAGATTTCTGGAATGCCAATCGAGGGTAAATATGACGAGATGATATGACTGCTTTTGACCACATAAGCCAGCTTCCTTCGAAACGACCACTCCCAGGATCATTGTGTATTTCTGTGAGATCAAACTGAATTTTGTTGAGTGAATTAATCTGCTTTAGGAAGCTGCGTATAGATTCAAACCTTAAAAAGGGGTTTATGCATTCTTATACAAAGCCTTGTAAAAACAGAAACAAATAACAGAAACAAAAAGCTACAACAATAACAGCAACACCGACAACAATGCCCAGTCTACATTTTGTATCTATCTTTTCCGGCACCCTCTCACGCTTCATCCCCATACCAATTCCCCCTCAGTATAGCCAACTCCATTATATTGGAATCGGAGTCTAGGGCAATCAGGGAAACGATGATGACGTCATCCTATCAATTGCCTGTTGCTGGACAATAACACAAGACGTAATCGTGCATTTTGCCTTTAATGGACTCCAATATCCGCAAAATTACCGCCACACTAGCATAATCTAAAAATACACTGATAATTCAATGGTTGTAAAAGAGATATGATTGGGAGGGAGAAAGAGATTGGGGGAAGGAAGGGCATTGCATGTATATACTTGCTTATGAAAAGAGAGAGAGAGAGAGAGAGAGAGAGAGAGAGAGAGATGAGAGAGGGAGGGAAAGAGAGAGAGAGAAAGAGAATAAGAGGGTGGATGGTACAGACATAGACACGCAAAGGAAATAGGAAAGACAATGTATTTGTCAATAGAAAGAGAGAAAAGGGGAGAAGGAGAAAGGGGGAAAGATAAGAAGAGAAAAGGAAGGTGAGGTACAGCATTTTTAACGGGACGTTTGTGCAATCGGCAAAGCAAAGCAAGATTTTGTGAATGCCATTCTCATTTGATTAAATATCCTCACCCTGGCGCACTTTTCTGGCTTATTGATATACTTTTTCCCCCTCATGCCTTCCTTGCGAGAAGAAAAAAAAAGCCGCACCTCAATATATGTTCCTCGTCACAAAACAGACAGGACAGTGAAAGCTTCATTAATCAGCTTTATCGTGCCTGCCTTCGCCCCGGACCCATCTAACAAAAAAGTGCATTCTGATGTAAGCTCGAGATAGAGTGGAGGCTTCATCCGGGCTATGTTGGCATACAAACCAAAGATTCCCCTCCCCCTCTCTCTCTCTCTCTCTCTCTCTCTCTCTCTCTCTCTCTCTTTCTCACTCCCCTTTTCCATCGCGCTCTCCCTTCTCTGAGGGGCATTTCTATTAGTCTTTCATTTATCTTCAAAATACCCTTCATGAAATCCAACTTGGCGATCAAAACATATACGTCTTGCACCTTATGTTATGGCGGTCTTTTTTTTATGACGTTTTTTTAAGACGGTCGAAGTTTCAAAAATATTCTCGTATATATTGGGCCTAAGGCCCTATTGATACAGACAAATAAAAACAATCAGAGAAGTAGATTTGTTTTCCAGTAATAAATTTGTATACAGAGTTCCTAGATTTAAAGGTTGAGTTAGTTTAAAGCTCATAATCTACACAAGCAATGCCAGTGGACAATGAACACACAGAGTATTTTTGTTTTGGTTGCAAATTACTAGAATAATATATGATAAACTTATTGTGCCTATCAAACTGCAAGTAAAGGTCGTCAAATCTGTTTTAAATACCTTTCAAGATTTACTCTGCTAGGCTATCAGGTGTACCAAATCAATCTATCGAGGGTTTCACTCTAGAAAAGAAATATTGAGCTGATTTCCCTTTTGAAATCTATATCACAGTTTCAGCTGTCAATGTTCGTTACCGAAATGTAGCAAAGATTTATCATTTTTCTATTAAGTTATGCTTTATCCGATTGAAACAAATTGAAGTTATTGTACAATAAGGACATGATTTAAACAAAACAGACTAAGCTCATCCTCCGATCTTTGCACTTGCGTATCCAGAAACTACTGAACAGGGGGGGGGGGTGTAGGCAGAAATCAATCTAGACAACCGGTGGACCGTAGCCCCGCTGATATTTTTTTTTCGGGCGGAGGAGGGCGGAGGCAAACGCCGGAGTTTTAAGCAGGTCCGTACACAATAATGCAGTGGTTTATTTTTAGTTACTTTGATTTTTTTTCCTGAATATTAATAAAAAAAACGTTAAAACCTCTCGACTTTAGCTTCAATCGGCTATAATATTGAGTGACAACGACGCCTCAAGCTTCAAGATAAAAACTACCACAACTTTCACAACAACAATCCATCTGCTGAACCCTTTCAGTCAATGTCAGTTTACAAAAATGCATGCGGTTTTTACCTCCATCTCAAGAAGTGTGCATAAATTGGCAAAGAAAGGAGATCTTTCATCAATGTTCATCGCCATTTCGACGTTTCAGCTGTTTAAAACTATTTTTATACCTTGGCAGAAACATGTTGGAATACGGGTAACAATTGGGTAGAAATTAAGATACCATTGACATTTCAAGATTTCGATTGAAAATAGACTCACCATCCTCATGTAAGCCATGATGGTCAATTGCTGCTGTGTTTCATCCTGCAAAGGAGGAGAAAAAACAAACAAAGAGAGAAATGTAAGGATGCGGAACAAGATATAGATTGCAAATTGATCATGCCTTATTTCTACAATTGGTTTCAAGCCCGTGGAAGAAACACAACACCCTCAAACTAGGCTAAAATATGATTCAAGCGGCACATCGAGGGCAAACCTGATTATATTTTCTCTCTTAATACAAGCTTTGCTTTTATCCTTCTTTCTAGATTATTCTGATTCAATTTCATCGCCATAATCTTCCCTCCCACCTTTTTGGGAACATATGCCGCCGCCAGCAAGCAATTTCCTCCTCGTACACCGTACAAAAGGTCACATTTGTCCACACGTAGTTTTGAGTGCATGCGTGCTTCCCCTTACAACCATTCTCTAAACTTTGCTTTGGATTTTTTTTTAATTCAATCTCTTTACTCTGCTCCCGGAATACTTTTGTCAAATCTCACCTATCCTCTTTATACCATTGTGATTGATCTGATATAGACAGATACTAGGATGCCATTTAAAATTAAGTTACAAATAAACATTATGATCTGAAATGACATACAATACAGCCAATATAACTTGTTTATAATTATAAACCAATCTTCTCTAAGCACCTGAATGTCAAATTGGCAACATAAAGTTTAAAAGTTCATAACATTACGTCTACTTTTAATGATTTGAAAAAATATATACTTTGTTTTTCTATACTTCATTACTGTCAGGTTGGCTATGTCATCATTATTAGATGGTACATGATACATCGAACACTTTGGGAAGCAATAACCGTTAAGATGGTTAATTGCAGGCTAATTTTTAATATTCGTTTTTTATTTTTTTTTCTCTTTCCCGTTTTTTTTGTAAGATTCTTCAACCCCATCGGATATCCCATTTTAAGGAAAAAATGGGGACATCTGCCTCCGAAATAAAATAAATATTCTTATGTTCATAAGAATTACATCAAAAATATCGTTGACGATAAATGGAAAATGTGTTCCAGGACACCTACCCCCTGGACATCCACCCCACGGATAACCACCCCAGACAACTACCCCCTTGGACAACTCCCCCTATAGGACAACTACCCCCGGACAACTACCCCCTACGACAACATCCTCGAGGACAACTACCCCCGGACAACTATCCTAGGGAGTAGTTGTCTGGGGGTAGTTGTCCGGGGGTAGTTGTCCCAGGGGTAATCGTCCTATAGGGTGGTTGTCCAAGGGGTAGTTGACTGGGGTGGTTATCCGGGGTGGATGTCTAGGGGGTACATGTAGGGGTCCGGATACGTGGAAAATGACATGATATTTCTATTGACTTGATTGGAGTCGATCTGCTGCATTGACGATTCAATTCAAGAGATATAATTCAAAATGTATCCAATATAGACTGCTCCTGCGTAATTTTGAAATTAATGTGTGTAAGCATCACAACAAAATCTCAGCCGGTATCTAAGAAAAAGAATCATGAAAACTATGGTTTGGAGAGTGCTGCTTGATGGGTCAGAACTCAGAAGCATGGACTCTGAAAACATTGGACATCAAAAGGTTGGAGAGTTTTTAAATGTGGCTGTGGAGAAAGAGGGCAAAGATAAGTTGGGTGGCTTGAGAGAGTTAGGGAGGATCGGAAGTTAGTAACAACATGGAGGGAGAGACAGAAAAAATTGATTGGAAATATTCTATGGCATAATGGACTCCTGAATAATATAATCGAAGAAAGGATGGAAGGAAAAAGACAGTGGGAAATGAACAGAATTATGACGTTGGATGGTATCAAAGCAAAGGATTTGTACCGAAATATACCAACAGGGAGGAGCTCAAGACACAAAAAGCAGAGCGCCAGAGAGAAAAGGGAAGAGAGAGATTGTTTTGGAGATACGTTGAAACTCTAAAAAATCTGTAGTTCTAGGACATAGCAAATTTAATGTATAACGATTTATAAAACTAAGTGTTACTCGAAACTGATTTATTCTAGAGTCAGTCACATTCTAGAATCGTCTTAAGTTCGGTGTTAAGTGCAAATAAAATCTTCACTCTACATTTGTTCTGTTGGATAACACCAACGAAGATGCAACTGAGGTTTTTCAAGAGTGATCTTATAAATGAAAAAGAAACATTTAAATTAGAATGGAACATTCTTAAAGAAAGATATTGCTGCATGAAAAATTTAGCATGCACGAAGCTATGTCTCCACTCCACATATGCCATTAGACCGCTAATCTTCGAATGCATCGGTTTCTTCTTGCGTTCGACATCGATTCTGGATTAGGTTATCCTTCAGTATTGTACTTCCAGTCCAAATATGTACTTTTCTCGCAACCTTGTTGTTACAACTGCGCCTCTCACCAGAACAGGCAATGCGCTTCACATGGTTCGAGTAGGTGTAGGTAGTCCTTCAGTTCTTTTCGGAAATCCCCGAAGAGAGAAAGAGAGAGACAAACTGGTAAGAGATTAGATGTCTGCTGCTGATAAAGAACCTATTGTTTAAGATCAAATGGTATCCAAGAAGAAATTATTAAAATATAGAGAATAAAATATTTCACGCCTGCGATATTATAAAGTCCTTTTATCATGGACTATCCAATAAGTTAAGCTTTTTTCATCTACAAAATACAGTAGATATAAACAGGTAACATAATATGAGTCATAATTATACTAACCATGTTTTTTCAATCAAGAAATATTTAAGAGATGGATATTGCGAGAGAGATAGAGAGAGAAATTGGGGATCGAGATATGGAAAGAGAGATAGACAAATAAATATAAATAAGAGAGAGAAAAATAGAGAAAGAGGGAGAGAGAATGCGAGCGAAAGAGAAGGAGAAATACCGAGAAAGGGACATAAACATGAAAGAGGGGGAATAGGAAAGACAAAGATAATATGAAAGGAGGAGATAATTTATGTAGAAAGAGGTGAGAGGGGGGGGGGGGGGAGGTTGAAGGGGGAACATTCTAACATGAGCGTGGATAAGTGTGAGTCAGAGGATGAGGTAGTCAATAGTCAGATCTACCTCACTCGTGTATCGCGATGACGCAGGACTAACATGTGGAGATGCTTGGAAACAGATATCATCACAGCTTTTTTTCACCAGACAGCACGCTTCATACTCTTTATAGATCATCCTTCTTGTATTTAAGTAGATGTGTCTACAAATATGTGAGGCCATTCTTGTCATTATGGGTTTAACCATTACGTATATATTTCTTTCTATCTGTCAGTTCATCTTCGCATTTCCCCCATCTGCCTTAAACCGGCTTCCTTAATCTAATTTCCTAAACGATTTTTGTTTCCTTTTTGTGTTATAACGTTGAACATTAACATCATGTTAATTCTCCGAAAATTTAGATGTGCTTCTGGGCTTTTCCGCACGACTGATGCTGCATAAATACTTAATGCAAGACATAACCTTCAAAACAAACGCACCGATTTCATTATGCTTAACGTGCATATTCTTGAAACAACATCAATGTATTCACTGATTGTGATGCCCCCATCTTTAGACACCGCCATTGTATATTCGTGTAGACCAGAAACGTCGCTACGGGGCCTGGGGTGTCTATACTCGTTATTTTTTTTTTTTTTACAGGGACAAGAAATACCTGCAATATAAGGATTGTAGGCCTATAACAAACTTCTAGTTGTATTTTAAGTGACTCGGTAACATTGTTGAAGGTTGATGAAAAACTGCGTACTTTTTGTATGAAATATAACTTATTATATTCCTTCTACTGTACTAACCCTCTAACATGCAGAAAATCCTGACAAAATTCATAAACTACAAAGATATTTAAGGTTTTCTTTGAAGGTGTCCTAACAGTAAATTCTCCCAACCATTTTTGAATTTTCCCAACCGTTTTTCATGAAAATAAGACATAAGACAGGCTTTTAAAAATATTTCAACACTTATATGTCCGGAATGGTTTATAAAGCCAACTCATTGCTTTATGACGATTTACATTCACCTAAAATGTAATTAAGTTGTATTAATGTAGTTTGGAAAATTTTGGAATCGATCAGATCAGTTTTCCCCAATATTTATCATTAATAATGGTCTGTTTTCACTCAAACTTTCAGATTATCTTTAATTGTACATCAAGCATCGAAGTCACTACCTAGGCACCATTTTCTCTCATCTGAACAATGTTAACAAGTCCCTTTGATTATTCATTAGTATTTGTGGGGGTGGGTGCAAATTTTGCATTTCTATTATTAAATCTGTCCATTCAAAATGCTTTAGCGTCTATCATATTTTGATAAATTGTACATCCCACGTCATTATTTGAGTAGGATGGTCTATTTGAGCTGAGCTTCCAGATGACTGGTCTGTACAGATACTTAGGCACGATCAGTACATGGACATGGTAGTTAATTATTGAATATATGCCCCATATATAGAAATATATACTGTGAAGGCTATATATAACAGTTTTCAAATCAATTGTGTAGAATAGATTTTGGTAGCCTTTACATATAATTATCATCATCATAAGTATTATATTGATATTATTAGTATAATAATTATTATTATAATCATTATTTTTAAAAGGAGTAGTAGTAGTATCACCATCATTATCATTAGTATTATTATTTGTGTTATTATTATTATTATTATTATTATTATTAGTAGTAGTAGTAGTAGTAGTAGTAGTAGTATCCTGATTATTCGTATCGCTTTTATTATCGTTAGGCTTATAATGTTGAGGATGATAATTATAATTCGGATTAGAATTGAAAAAAGTAGTCTAAGTATCATGTTTGGCTTTGACTGCTTTGTCAGGGGGATATGGCTTTATCTTTTATTACTACTAAATTCACCCATTTCCTATAGGAACTTTTGAGAGGACAATAAATTCTCTCAATTATCCTTTTATGCATAGGTGGATAACAATTCCAATCAAAATGGAAATCATTTCTTAAAGTTGATACTCTAAGCAAATAAATATCCCTTAATTTGTTACCTACGGCAAGTATATGTTATTTTTAAGTTTTTCAATTACTTAGTATATCACAAAAAAATTCTGTCTACTCGAAATGCTCAATTGAAATGTTGAAAATATCCGCCTCTCTTTGCATAGAAAATCAGTCACGGCGCTGGTCTACTATTTATGACCTCACATCCGGGAGAGAGTATATTCACGTACCCGGATGTTCCATAGCAAACGTGTGCAGAGTGATACGATTTTCTGCATATTTTTGTTTCAAAGGCTGAAAAGTCTAATAAATCATAATTCTATGTACAATTCTTTACCTTCCCCTAGTACTTCATAGTATTAATATCAATTCCCCTTTTAAAAATTATGACATATACATGCCAACGATGTGCTGTTAGTCGATATTTTCACCATGTAATTTTGGTTTTGGTGTTGAAATCGGCCCAGGCACGGAGTAAACAGTAGCCTGTCTACCCATGCACAGTTCATTACCATACACTACAGCGATCTCCCGATGGTTTCTTCTTCCTTTTTCCCATGTCTTTCGCCTTCCTTGGCCCTGAAGATCCTTCATCTACCTATTCTGCACCGGTAGTCAGGAGCAAGTCTTTGTTAGTTGTTTTTCTTAGCTGGCAACGTCGCTTTCATTCTCTTGCAATTGCCGATAAACATATAACTAGCGCACGTACGTTCCATTACAAGCAAGCAGCGCCTAGAGCAGCGGCTTGGTCTTACCTCCCGATTCTGCTCGCTTTACGAACGTTCATGCAAGAGCCGCATCACTCGTCAAAATATTATAGAGGAAGCGCGCTTGCATGATCTCGTTTAAGTTTGATATTTTACCACATAAAATGTTTAACTGGTACTCTATCCTTTTTTGAGGCAGTCACACACATCTATGATAATTACTATCATAGTTCTAGACCTATTCGTTTTACAAAACTGCTCCTGTACCTTATCTGATGACAATATAATGCATCCGCCTATTCATACGTGCACGATTTAACTTTAATTCCTAAGCAGTAAACTCGTCTTAAATCTCTACCAAATAGGTGAATATGAGGATATAAAAAGAAATCAGCGACTGGAAAATGTTGCTTCGTTATTCTTCATTCAAATGAAAACAGAAAATCCATCAAATATACTCCTTAACAACAACAAATCTAAGCTCTGACAGGATAGCATTTACGTAGGGATATATATGCCATTCACTCTCACTGAGCCCATGACTCCCGTTCGTGACGTCACGGATAGAGGCCCGACTCTACGTGCACTTCCGGGTTTCAGACTTAGATATTTTGGTAGAGTTTACTCGAATAAATTCATTATTCTAAACTTGTTTTGTCGGGTGGACACCATTTGATGTTATTATGGGGGTTAAAAGCTTTCTATTTATGTAATTATCTCAGTATTTGGGATTGTCTTAGAGTATCAACTTTAAAGCATCTATAGAAATAAAATCCGCATAACCATCATGGAAAGTAATACATATTTGGATCGTGATCATGCAATTTTCTTCGCGGATATTTAACATAATTAATATGCAAGTGGGATGGTGAGAAAATTAAGAACAAGCTCTCGATGATTACCATATGATGTTATGCTTTCTTGACACTGTGGAAATATTCATATCAAAGCCTAAGTTGAACTTTTTTCAGCACGAATTCACCGATGGAATCCACAGAATGTGTTTGTATTTGTTTATTCATTTGTTTATTCATTATTTGTTTATTCATTTATTTGTTTATTCATTTATTCATTCATTTATAAGTTTTTTTTTAATCAAGCTAGGCCAATCCAGAGGACGTGCTTCACGAGGGAGCCCTACCATGAAAAAGATAGTACAATGTAATATATTAACCATTAATATACATGGTATTGATAACAAGAACTTTTAACTAAAATGAAAACACCAGCAAAAAAGATATGTGATTAGGAATAGTAGATACAGTGAAACGCTGGCTGATTGTCCATGCGACATGAACGACGTCCCAGTCACACCGTCGAACCGACTCAAAACCTACCGCTTATCAGCAGAATATTGGCTATTCAGGGTAATGTAACGTGTTGTTTGGCCTGTTATCGGTTTGGTATTGCTCTTGTCGGTCTGATTGGGGTATTGTAATTTTAAAGACCAGTAGTTATTTCTTTGCAAGATTCCTGGCTAATACCTCCCAGTCACACGCCCAAATCAGCTCCAAGACTGATTCTTGTTCATTCGTGGCACATGTTTTCGGTCTGTTATCGGTCTCTAGTCGAACTAGTTGGTGTGGCTAGAGTATTGGAACGATGATGAAGGAGAAAGAAATAAAGGTATACTTACGAATTTGATGATCTGTGATGGTAGAAACCTGAAGTAGACCCAGACCGGTCTGGCAGCATCACGCACAGGTCTAGCAGCCTTGTGGCCGTACTCAGTCATTAGTTTATTCACCAAGGTCTTCTCACCTCTACCATCAGAATAACTATGGACTATTGACCAAAAGAAAAGAAAAGAAACAGACCATATTATTACAAAGTCAATATTCAAATTTCTTCGTTGCTGAAAAAGAAAGGGTACATGTTGAATATATAAGTGGCATGTCGTGGCAATATGTATTAAATATGCAGCATTTAAAAAGTTCCCCCGTTTCTTTTTCGACTAAAGTACTGGGGGCATTTAACTGCACATTTGACCTTAAGAATATTATTTGCGTGCTTTAACTGCTGACAATCTAGTTGGTAATTTCATCCTTGCATTCTGATAATTTATCTTCTAATCATTACACTTCACTTATTCGACTCTGTCGTAATTATGGTAACTAGCACTACTTAAAAGCAAACACTATACAGAGACACCCAATGTACATGTATCATTGTTGCCTATATAACTTAGACGGCATGCCTAACACGTATAAGAAGTATGATGCTTACTAACTTGATGAATGTTCATATAAATGGACTTCAATTCCTTGGCAGACGATGCATATCTGACCATTAAGTGTTCTATTTTCTTTACTTCTTCGATGGACAAACAAAATGCCTTGTATGACAGATCTGTAAGATGTTGAGCGATGGCATATCCATTGTAAATATAGCTTAATGGTTGCATCAAGCGGCCCTTTACGTCACATCTAGTTTATCTATGACTGTATCATTGGTCCGGGCAAAGTGCCGTTTCTGCGTCTAGATGGAGTCCGAGATTGCGGGCCGATGTAAAGATATAAAGGAGACTTAAAGGGAGGTCAAAATATACTGGATCTGATTTATTTTCCATTTTTGGAACCATTCCCTACATTGTTCTAGTTGTTGCATCATGTAGGATATCATCAGAGTTCTCGAATAATAAGTCTGCTACATTCTTGAATCGTACTAACCTGAATCGTACTGAGCAGAAGCGCTCATTAGAAATTTCCTTCAAACTTTTGTTTGCAGTCGATGACCTTCTGTTAATTAATTTCATAATGATGGCGATGATGATATCAACAATCTACTAATTTGCATATTACCGATCCAAGGGGATGCTCAAAACACCCGACAGAGATTTGTTTTAACATACTCGAAAGCAATACAATTAAGATTATATAACTAAACTAACAACTGAACAAGCCTGATTTCTAATTGTATCTGTTTTCTCTCTCATGCCAAATTTATATGGATGAGTCAACGCCAAAGGACTTTTTTGGGTGTCTGTAACAATCCTTATAGTCTTTTAAAATATCATGATTACAACAAATGTTTTCGTATTGTTTGTAAATACCAAAAAAATAATAATAAACTCTTGAACTTGCAAATAAAACGCTTGAAATATTTCTCCTTGATTATATTGGTAACATTGAACTCTCTTTGAGATGGTAATGTTTGATGACGGCTTTTGTATTGGAAACCTTTATGAAGCCGACCGTCAATCTAAGTTCAAGGCATATCACTGACGTCGAGGAGAACAACCATGGGTAAATTGTGCCCATTATTGGGAACCTTCGACAAGGCCAAGCAATCTATACACCACCACAATTGCTTGATTATCAATCTGGGGCTGTTTTACAGTCGGAAACCCATGACAAATTATGAGCATTCTGGGCTACAAAAAGCAGCGCCCATTTTGACCGATTTAGGACTATGCACTCATCAGTCACACAGACATTTTGCGCCGGAGATTTCCATTAATTTCGTCCAATCAGTGCACTGTCCTCGCGAAGTGCAATCGACGAAATTGAACCCCTGCTTTGAATCATGCAAGGCAAGGCAAGACATTTCCCCCGAACCCAACCTTATTCTTATTATCACATCTTCAGCCTCTAAACTTGACAATGACTTAACTTAAAACAGGAACTACTTATGATTTATGAATTTATTATCGGGGGCATACTCAGCATTGGGTGGGACCGGTGAACAAAATCATCCCTCTTTTGAAAGTCAAGAAACAAAGAGAACGTTTGCAGTAGGTTTATGTCACACAGGGCTGCCAAAACGCAACTACTTACCTTGTTTCATAATATGTACCTTTAAACTGCTTACACAGTAGTGTGAATTCAAATGAGTTCAATCCGGTTTCTGATTTGATATTAAGCTATGGAGGGATTATCCAATCCCATTTTAGTATTACAAAAACTCTAGGTCGAATGAGTATTACGCGTCGTCTTCCTTAGATGTGAAACTATTACTTCTTTCGTCTGACGTAATTCGAAACTATTCATACTGAAAATGATTCAAATATTGTTTTTGGCCTACGGGGTAAGAATTTTGAGATCCATCGGGGGAGGGGGTACCCTTTAAAGGGGCTACCTTTATTTGTCTTGATGTAGGTAGTTCATATTATACTTTGGGCCATTTTGTACCAATTCACCCCCATCTTGACCTGTTATTGTTAAAGAATAAGCCGAAAGAATCAACGATTCGTCATTTTACTCTCATGATTCCATATGTTAACAAATCATACAGTTTAATCAGATCATGTAAGAATCTGGAGTTCAAAGATGAATGGGGGGAAATGGGATGAAGACACAATCGACTTCTCCTGCGTTAACCCGAGTCAAGCGAAGCACAACGATGTCTGCTCCGCCAAGCAGATAATCTACCTTTCAAACAACGGAACAGCTACATGTAACCCGGTGCGTGAGAAAGGTAGAGCATCGGCGGATTAAAGGACTAGTACCGCATGGTTGACATTCTCATAGCCTTGTTCCTTCTCCTTCTTCTTCTTCTTATCGCTCTAGATCTCTCCCTATCTCTCTTTCTTTCTCTCTCTCTCTCTCTCTCTTTCTATTTTTGTTTCGTCTCTCTCTCTCCAATTTTCTTTCTACCCCCTTATCTATCTCCTCCCTCCCTCTATCTTTCCTCATTTATTTCATTTTCTTTTTTCTCTTTCCCTCTGTCTCTTCCCTGAACTTTTCATTTTTTCTATTTCCCCTTTCTCTCTCCAGTTTCTCCAACATTCTTGTTTTGTGTGTGCGTGTCTCTTTCGGTATTGCTGTTCCCTATTGCCTTCCATTCTGCCCCTACCTCTCTCCCCTTTCTCTCATTCTCTCTGTCTCTGGCCCTGTCTCTGTCTCTGTCTGTCTCTCTGTCTCTGTCTGTCTGTCTGTCTGTCTCTCTCTCTTTCCTCTTCACTCTCTATATCTCTCTTTCCTCACCCCGTCTTTCTTCCTTCACTCGCTCTCTGTCACACGGAAAAATAGAGGATCCAATTTGCAGCGTCAACGGTTCGATAGAAGCACTCCAAAAAAGGTTCTATTTTGAACTTCAAATTTCTTGTGCAGCAATGTGGAATCTTTTAGGACGAACCGGTTTGAACATTTCTACAATATGAACTTCAAAAGATTCGATTAAAAAAAAACTGAAATGTTAGATTGTTCCTCCCTTTGGGGGCACTGCTATGGTACCACTTTCGGATGCATTTTAAAATTTGTTTCTGGTGCTGTGTTGTTATCTACCCCTCTCTCTTTCTATCTCTTTAACCTCTCTCCGTCTTTCTCTCCCTGTCTTATCGATAAGATCGTATATAGATGCGGAAATGGAGGAGAATATGTCGGGATCTTCAGACGGGGAAAGGGAGGAAGAAACAGTATATATTTTACACGGCGTGGTGAAGGAAGTCGGGCAGTACAAAGAGGGCAGGTGGGTGGGTTGGAATTAAGGAGTAGAAGGTGATAGATGCGGCATGGTCAAGGCGGGTTACGTCAGAGGTATCATGCAAACAAAATGACCCGCGAATGAATTAAATGATGGGAGGATTAGAATAGGATGGACACAAAAGGTGCGCAGGAGATGAATACAAGTAACATACAGTGGGATTGAAGATGGGAGATCAGTATCCTTTTAGAGAGACCTGTTTATATATTAAGCAGCCTAACAAATAGAAGAGTCTGATAATAAATATCGAAAGTGATCTAATGCGTTAACAGAAGAATCATAATTTTCGATTAATGTGCATTAGAAATGAAGAACAGACAAGATCAATCGAAAATTTAAAAAATGATACCAAAGTTTGTATTTGTGTACATGTATGTATGATTACGTGTTGTTAAAAAAACACGATTTTACTTTTTCTCATTTAGCCGCGATAGATCGGACTTCGACCTTAGATATCAGGAAAAAGAAACTCCGCATGCAAGTAAGTCATCTACTTTATCAATCATGATATAATATATGATTCATTTATTGATAAAGATACCGTAGTTTGAATGTGCCCTATATACTTTAACCTATCACTGCGTGCAATATAGACCAGAGGGTATTATATGTTTATATATGTTATTGGTGTTATTTTGCTAGACGCCAAAACAATTTGATATAGGATAACATATAGACAGACAAACAAAATGATTCAAAGCGCAAGGGCATTCTATCTAAAATAGTAAGATGATTGATTTCAGAGAAATCAAAACGAACTTAATGACCTGAAAATCTTCGAAACCAGAACATAACTTATCATAATCCTTGTTAAAAGGCATATTCTACCACGGCTACTGTGACAGTATATACAGGGTATAAATACAATATTTCATATGTAAATACACCAAAACATTATAACCCTCGCTCTTTTTGTATTTCGATTTAGATGAAAAATGTATGTTATTGTCTAATCATGATTAATTTTATTTTTAGAAAGAAAAAAGGTCAATTTATGTTTTTAGTTATTACAAACGTCTTCAGCTAGCCAAATGTTATATAGGTATAAAACATAAATGTCACTTGGGTCAGTGCAACCTAAGCAGCCTTTTGTATAATGTGGAGTAACACATTTCACAGCTGAGTTTATCATATCAGGGTTCTATTTTAGTTTTCATGCATTTTAGCAGAATCATATTCGCCATAAATTCTTTCAATCCATTGCTTAGACAAATCGAACATTGTCCTATTTATATACATGGACAGAAATTAAGTTATAATTGCATTACATCCGTGTAAAGCTTCTCTGAAGATATAACTGTCACACAATTCCCCTTAGTCTGAGGAGCAGCTGGGTAGTACATCATGGCGTACTTGGGAAACATTTTAACAGACTTCACTCTGTATTGTCACTTTATATCCTAATCAAGTTTGGCAGGCAGCAGTGCGATCTAATTGACTATGGTTTGCTTCTGTCACATCTTTGATACAATTAGAAGAGAATGAATAATATCAAGAAAAATGTAAGACAAAAACAGGGATTTTACGATAAATGGAATAAGAAGGGAAACATCATTTTGGGACCCAAAAAAAATTATCCAACGTATTTCCATAGCACTCCGCGAATAAAATAATTTACCGTGTGGCCTAAAATATCTCTCTCCCCTGGCCTCTTATCTCACAATATCAAAAATGTCAAAGGAAGTTTTAACAAGATAGATAAAAGAACTATATAAGATGCGTGCTTTTTCCGTTTGATACTAGAACAGCAAGGGCAGCTTGAAGAAGATTTTATACCTTTAAAATTATCCCCCTTCAAGAGGGTCGCCCCCAAATTAAGTACTAGGTCAAATCAATCAATATAGTTAGGAGTCTGCGAATCCACCATAGACAGCCACTGCACTTAATCACCAGACTACTGCCATAATCTAAGTGGGATAAAAATTGATTAAGTGTTCCATAAGTTGCAAAATATTTTTTTTACGAGTCATAAGTGCTGGCTAGAACGGTTCAACGCGTCATTATGGCCACGGATTCTAATAATAAGGAATATTTCTTCTGAAATGTGACAGAGATGGCAAAAATAGTAGATATGTATGGCTGGCGTCAGCAGAAACATTCACGATTGCAATCTAAATGTTAATTCAAGGCTTTCACGAAGTTAAGTCGACAGTAGATATGCATTGATTGACATTAATAGTTATCTATTTATATCGTTATTCCTACACAGATTTAATAAAGGAACAACCAAAAAGGAAAATAGTTTGATATCAAGCGTAAATCAAATCACTGCTGATATTATTCTCAACAATTGTATGCAGTCAAGCCTCATTCAACATTTCTAAATATATGAATATAAACAACTGTGTTGATCTTGGTTAGGTCACATGGTTATGCCAAACAAATGGATTTGTTTTCAAAATCTAATTTCATGCGTAAAGTTCAAGTCAAAATAATGCATCTATTTGCTCACCATATTTATAGGTTTCTTATATTTTACCCGTAAATTATCTTTTAAAGTTGTTTTCTGAAAATGTTCGAATATTCAAGGTTAGCAAAAACATTCATTCCTCGTAGGGTTTTAAATGCTGATGACTCTAAGACAAGTAATGGAATCATCACTATCACCATATTTATGAACGCTTTGAGAATTCAGTGATATCATTTGGGGCCTATTTATGTTTCCATTGGAAACGGCATCTAGTTGAGTAAATGTTGTAAAGCGATGTTCCCTGACGGTCATGCTTTACGTCTAGAAATTGAAAATGGAAAAAGAAAAATGTTACAGTACTATTGCATACCACATTCCAGACAATAGCAAAGATCACCTGCACGCCCTATAAATATATTCTACATCCACATGCATGCAGGCACATGATGAGATAATGTTGACCTTGTGCAAAGAAAAAAAAGTGCATGGACATTCTGCATCTTATATCAGCCAAGCTCATATAAGCTGTCCGAGCCATCATGACGCAGATAACCAATAATCCTCCTTCTTTAATATGAGATCCGACCGATATAACGGAGAAGTAAATTTGATTTTGACCTAGATAATAACGTTGCCATGCAAGGACACCTGCGATAATCAGCCAAATTGAATATCGTAATTAGGGTATGCATTTTTAGTATGTTTTAACGGTTATCATGGCTTTTGGCTTCATTATATATTCATTTGCGTTGCAAAATATGTAATTCTAAAATAAAATAATGCCTATGAAGTCTTGTCATTGAAGCATCTGTACCATATTTTTTTTTTTTTTAATGTCAGTGAATACGAACAAAATTAAATCGATGGAAGAGCTCTATGCGTGCATTAAAACAGAAACTGTATAGAAGGAAATGTTTTAAGTTTGATAAAACAGCAATACGAAGGCAGTGAGATATGAGTTAAAAAGAAATAGCAATGAATGGTTTACTATTATTCCGAATGATCAAGTAAGGAAATGCGCAGTATACTGATAGATGTCAAAAAGTTGTTCTTGATACCTTAGATGCTATGGGGGGGGGGGGGGGGGGGTTTCCCTACTGCAAGAATGATAATGTGCCCCCATTGAATACTATTATTTCCCAAATGGTTTAGTGGTCCATTATTTCCTTGTTTCACTTTCAAAGGTAGAACCGCTTATTCTACGATGACCACTTTCCATGCGATCGCCAAGATTCTAAAGAAATCAACTAAAGCGCAATTTCAACTCCCTACTGTAATGAAGTTGGATTAATATGAAACCTATAAATGAAATTTGAGCACGATTCATAAAGTGATGGACAAGGCTAAATGAATTGCCTAAGGTTGATTTCTAGATAGTATTTGCGATCCTGTTCAATTGATATTGTCCCTTGATTTCACAACATAAGCTCCTGCGACAATGCATACCGGTCATTTTCTCTCACTAATCAATTTTCTTAATTCATCTCTAAACCCAACATTGTATTATCTCTAACCCTAAACCCTAACCTAAAACCCAATCGCAAATCCATGCAGCTTTAATTTTTTTTTAATGAAATGAAGACCGCAGTAAATGTGACCAGAGTACACTTCGGTTCACCTGCCTCTATATTAAACACTTTCTTGGTTTCAGTCCCGTTTCCTTGATTAATTATTCATAACAAGAACGGAAAAGAGCCGTATTTGTCATATAATTATTATGAACACTTTGTACACGCAATTTCTTTTCAAAGTTGTTCTGCGTAATGCAACTTACTATCTTCTTAGGAATGCGTGTTCGTTTTTAGATTTAATTATCTAAGATTTTATAAAAACCCGTGTAATAATACACTTTGCCTTATATTTAAATACATGTTATCATTTTTAAATCGTTTTAAAAAGAATAACAAAGCAAAATTTCATTCATTGGGGTTATCATGGTAATCCCTTGCCCAGATTTTACTCCGTTAGACCACATGAAAAGCTATCTATCGAAAAAGAATCTATCGATAATCGAAATGTTAAACCAGACGAGACAAAGCGAGACTGAAGGAAATATAAAATTCAGATACAGCATAATAATAGCTCAGCTCGAAAATGTGATTAGATTACCGTCTTTTTTAAAGAATGGTTCTCAAAAGTCTTAAATCTGCTAATTCCAGCAATCTTTTTTATCCAGCCCAAAGTAGCCTCGATCGCAATCTGATTTCTCTTCTGGTAAACCACAGATTAACTGCTGCCCGAAAGTGTTATGAATGAAGAAAGAGAGTTAGCAGCTATGATACCCGAACATAACCCTTCTATTCATATTCTTCTATCTGATCGGATTTAAACTAAGCTTTTCTCGAAATACCCGTGAATAATAAGGATTGTAAAAAGAGCTTTAGTACCAGTTCCAATTACATATATCTACCACACAATCGACGATTGTGAAAGATTTGTCCATCCTATAGCTCCTATTATGCATAATGGTATCAGACTGCGTGGTAGAATATTTATTATGCTTTGCTATGCTCTTCAAGCAAATTATATTTTATATTTCTTTGTATTAAAAGTGTCACTTACCCGTTTGACAATGCAAAACCAGGATGGTCACTAAGAAGGAGAAGATAAAGATCGCTCGATACATCCTGTGCGCCATTATCTTCTAAAGATGTGTAACTCTTCTCACCAAAACTTCCTTCCAGACAAAATTGAGATAAGAGAAGAAGATAATAGAGAAAGAAAAAAAGCAGAGAAACTCGATCGCGGATAACGAAAAAACCTTGCAATATCCGTCACCAGGTTAGCGTATTCCGAGCATAGGCTTTTCTTTTTTTAAAGGAGAGAATATTATTCCGAGGAGATATCCGAAATTAAAAATCTCAGTTGTTTGCGCGGGGGTTCCAATACTTAAGACTGATATAGAAAGCGAGAGAGAGAAGGGAAATCTCGCTCACCTACCAACTCTGAAGGACTGACTCGATGTACTAACACAGCTATAGGAGTACAACGGCAATATGCTAGTCTTTTATTCAGTCGTGCTTAGCAGGTTGCTACTTCTATTTCGTTTATTACAATAATTGTATAGTGGGTTTTAAACAAAAAATAGTGTTAAACGTCGAAAGCCCTTTCCTCTTTATTTTAGAGGGATGAAGGAAAGAATTAAAAAAATGCTTAGCTATCCCCTCCCTCTCTTCTCCTTGTCATTTTGTCACCTCTACGTTATATATCGTACTTGACATCATTCTCCCTCTCTCTCTCTCTCTCTTTCTCTTTTTCTCTCTCTCTCTCTCTCTCTCTCTCTCTCTCTCCCTCTCTCCCTCTCTCTCTCTGTTGTCCCTCTGTCTCTCTCTGTCACTCTCTCTCTCTCTGTTGTCCATCTGTCTCTCTCTTTTTCCTCCTTTCATCTCTCTATAATTATGTACCTCTAGCTCTCTCTCTCTCTCTCTGTGTCTCTTTCTTTCTCTGTATCTCTTTGTGTGTCTTTCTCCCTCTTTATTACATTTATTTTCCAGAGGATACCTTTACCAAAAAATAAATATCATTTTCATTGTGGTATATCATTTTGAACCATATGTTTCCCCTAACCCTTTTCGGAGGTGCCACTAGACCATATTTAATTATTGAAGATGTGGGGGTAGCAAAATAATTCGCCAACAAGCAAAGAAAGAGAAAAAGAGACATCAGTTGTTATATATAAGTTCTCCGAAAATATCAAGCTTTCCTTTATAACATTTTGAATACGAATCCCAACACTACTCCAACGCACCTGCCCTGTTTTCTCATCTTTAATGTATTTTCGTTTTCTTCCTTTCCCTTTCTCTCTTTTGCCGAAGTCGCTTCAGTCTCTTCTAATTCCACAGGTAAGTCCATATCAGTATTGAGCAAGAGCAGTTTTTGTTTTTTTTAATCTCAGGGGATTTTATTTCAAGGATTTTAAACGAAATTACTAAAACCAGACCTTCTTTTTCAATAAATTTATTTAAAAAAATAGATTATATGTATTGCTAAAGTGTAGTCTGAGAAAACAAACATATTGGCTGTGTGTTTTATTTTAACAGAACCTTGCATGCAGTTGGGCGGCTTGGGAACTAGGGCACTTCGTAGACCGAAGGCATCTAGCCATATCTGTTTGATTTGTTTTTATATCAGGGTAAGTTCCTCTCAAGCTCATAATTAAGTAAGTACCCATGAGTCCATTGAGTTTATTTAGTGACATGCACTGAACCACCGGTCGCTTTAAATTGAACACAAAAATATAGTACGTTCATTCTTAGCCTGTCATCCTGCGATCCTGCAGACAGGTAAAACAAACTCGAATGCTTAACCGAGTGATGGCGTAGCCAGTTTTTCATGGGGGGGGGGGGGTGCAACTGAGCCAAATTTACCGACAGTAAGCACGTATAGAAAATGTCCACATTTTTGCAACAGGAAAATGGTATTTCATTCACTAAGCTTAACGGTAAACCAAACATTTTGTTATTTTTTACACATTTTTACACATGATTTACACACGCTTGTTTCTTTAGATCTTCTTCAGCTTCCCATTTTGTTTCTTACTTTCCAACTTTCTTCATGTTTGCTAGTATAGTAGATCTGTTCGTTTGCAATACATGCATATTCGGTTGTATCATCATCACTTTGTGTATTGTATATCCATTTCTGTTAATTGTGTTTAAAATGTAAACACTCAAAATCTAAATGTTACGAGAAAAGGGAATGAAACGCTTTGTCCATTCTCTTTTTCTTGTTTTGCTTTTCCCACTCATCCACGTTTGTAAATTCGATTTATATTATTTATGATGTGCATTATTTTGAATTTTCCATTATTATCATTGTTATTCTTTCCTTGAACTAATTTTTGTTTATATCGATGTATTTGTAATTTTGTCAATTTTGTTTGTACATGTATCAGTCTCCCGACTGTTTTAACAAGGAATTTTGAATCAATAAACCGAAATTAATGAATGAAGAAAACAAATTGTGGGTTGCATTCTTTATGTTGATTTTTACCAACGAAATTTCTAATTTACAGACAAAAACTCTCATAAGGCGTCATGGTTCCACTGCCCCCTCCCTATATGTCCGGCTACATGAGTGGAAATTAGGCCATACAGGTAAGTCAGACAGCTGTCGCCAAGCAAACCTGCAGAACAAACACAGAAATCCCCCAAACAACACGCGGGATGTAGAATTATCTCATTTGACTCGGCTGTTTAGAATTTCGAAGGTAAACATCATCATTCGAAAAATCACAATTATCATCTTACGCAACGCACATAATCGTTTACACGCAGATGTATTGCCAAACACACTGTCAACTGCAGATATTGAAACAGATAAACATAACAATAATTGTATACAATATGAGCATAAGTAAAATTTAATTGTTAAAGTTATGATTGCACATCAAGAGTATGGACGATGAAAGAGCAACGCTTATTCGCCTATATAATATTTGATCTATCTGGCCTTTTTCGGACCTTCCTTGTGATTTCAAAGAGATCCATTAAACCGTTTAAAAAATATACCAATTATCAACTTTCATCGGTGTCATTTGGCTAAATTCAAGGTTCGAAGTTATTCTTTATTTCAGAGTGAACACGAAATGATTTGGGAGATTAACAACAAAAAAAGCTCTGGTGAATTACCGAATGGCCGTATGTGTTGTATTATAATATCAAACCCGGTAAAGTATATTCTACCACTACCACTCGTGCACAAAAAAAACGGTACCCTTTGCTTTGAGGGATATAATATTAATATTTTATAGAATGTAAACTGCTCTAAAAAAATTATTTGGTTTATATGAAAAGATTAAGAGAAAGTTGTTGGAACCCTTCAAAGTATAGAATTCTTTATATCAGGCGATCTGGACTTGCTATAAACGCAAGGTATTAATCGCGTTTAATTCCGGCAACATTTTTACTGGCACTATTATGTAGACACCTTTCACCTGCACACCTGGGCATCCCTATGTCACCAGTCGCCACACACATGCACTTATACATTTGCTAAATCTTCATCATTGAAGGATGCAGATTATCCTGAAGAAGAGAAGAAGTAGGTAATAGATTTTTGTATTTATATAAACATCGTTGCCTCCCCATATTGTTAATTACTTTTTAATTAATGTTGGCTAGATAATTAAAACGACGAGGGTAAACTATCGAATCGTATGATATTCATTAAGGTAGGTAGTATTTAGTTTCAAATCGATCGTGCCTTTACAGTGAATAGAGATGGAGCTTTATAAAATAGATAAATAAGCGATCTGTAAACAAATTCGCAAAGACTTTCGACAAAATTAACCTTAGACAAAATGCAATAGATTTTTGCATTACCTTTTGAACGTTGCGAACATTAAGGTAAGGTATTTCATAATTCGAACATGAGTTAATAGGGATGTACAATATGGCACTGAATTTGTCCTGGATTTGATTTCTCTTGAGTTATAGCTAACGTGTTTGCATACTCCATTAACTTGGCGTCATAAATACAATGACTTTTTAACAAGTTCTCTCTTTCGAAATTATTTTCTCCTGTGACCTTTTCATTGTAGAAATGTTTGACTGCCCTATATTATTTTCTTCAACACAGAACATCTCGACTCGCCACATGGATACGATAAATCTAGCTCAGTCACGATGGGAAAACGATTTGAAATAAGAGGTCATCTTGATTGATTAAAGAACCTATATAAACTGTGCAATTCCACCACTTGTGCTTTCAATTAGCTTGTCAATAAGTCTCCAGCGCAACGTTACTTTGGCGCCAGATAGCTATACCTATTTACACCAATTTACGATTAATCGTCGGTATCATTAACTATTAATTTGCGGGTGAGCCAGAAAGTCTTGCAGGAATGAATTGTAAATATTTTGTTCGATAAAAAGTTTGTACATATTTGCCATCGCACATTAACATGGACGGATGGTTTAGCTGGTCTTCTCTCAGTGAATGGTCATCTCGACTTGAGACGCACAACTTACACAAAACACAAGGATTTCTTTATTCATACATAAAGAAATTATTACACTGACAAGTTTTTATTTAAAAAATTGTCTGAGAAAGTAGGCAATATCATACTTTTTGGCTATATTTCTATTTTATGTGTGAATCATCATTTTTTGGGATCTTGCCCCCTAAACAAAGAGAATAACATCAATTATGATTAGAGGTTAATGGATTCAAATAAATCTTTTCACACGAAGAACAGGATTCATCTTCAAAATTCCGAACAATGAATATAAACGAAAAACTAAACAAAGACATTTCCGAAAAGAACATAATTATTGTTTTCAAACATTTACAATTGAAAAAGAAAAGAAAAACAACGGCATATTAAAAAAAAACTCACTAGAAGAAGCCTGAAAGACAAGGGATTCTATATGCAAGCCAATGAGATATTTCTATTTTCAATTAGAGGTTCCCAGTGAAATTTGTACATGTTGTTGACATAACACTTTCAATTGACACAGGTTGCAGTCAGACTAATTACAAATGACAGATGCCACCAAGTTTATACGATGGCATTTATTAGTTTGCTGTCTTATAACGTGATCTCATTTCCCATGGCCCAAGAGTGAATGTCGGTACAAGAAATAGTCATCTATGACAATTCATGGATTTGTACTCATTTGTTTTTCATATTTTTAGGATAAAGATATGATTCATGATTGATATACTTCTTATGTCTAATCACATCCGCAAAACTACGGAGAAAAACGTATTTTTACGACAACCCACATTGAACTCGAAAAATATTGACATACATGTTGTAAAAGAAATATGTGCAAAAATGTAGGAAGAAAATGGAATGAGCTGTAAGCATCTTCTAAGATTGAACCAAAATGTCATAATTTCAAAGATAATCATTTCAAAATATCTTTAGGAGAGCTCTTATTGCTACTCACGTCCTTGATTCGTGGAAGTGTTAATACAACTCTTGCTTGATTTCATGTTTACTTTCATCGTGTACCTGTAAATTGGCTGAATCCGCGGGCAATTTCGGGCGCGATATTTTGAGTACGAATAACAAATTTTCAATATCCTCCTCTATTCTTGTTTGGTAGCTCTCTTCGCTTCTGTAGGCAAACATGTTCGATAAGCCAAGTCAAGAAAAGATGGAAAGTCGTCTGAAATTCACCCCGAATCCGTTAGCAATAGCGCCCACTCTCCCCAAGGCCCAGCGTGACTACGACCGCTCGAGCCGTTACTAATATTGATGCTTTACAAGTTGGAAACCTGAACAAAACAGAGAAAGAAAAGAGACGTAGAGGTAAATGAGTGGGTGGGATAAGAATACACGAAAGTATTAATAGTAGTCATAATGATAATAATGATAAGTAGAATTCAGCTATTAGGCCGAGAACGAAGAATTTACACTAATTTCGAGAAAAACGGATAATAATTACGATTTACATTAAAAGGACATTTGGTGCCTTTTGGATTCATCTAAGATCATCCCTCCTCAAAATAATAAACAAAATATGTTTCCTTACTACGTCATGAAACTAATTCCATTAATTACCAACCCGAGACATTACGTCATGGCTAGTAGTAGAGAATAAAGATAGATAAAGGAAACAATAATTTATTTCATTTAGGCTATGATGCGAATTCATTTTCACCAGAACAATAAAAATATCATCCTAAATAACATATTTATATTCAGAATTAATTGTACTTCAATAATTGGGGCTAGATAATTAAATGGACTGATGTGTAATCACAGATTGATGTTGAGATTGATGTTGCAAGTCAAATGAGTTTTACTTAAAATGAAACTTTTGTCGATTAAGAAATAATTACATTGCAATTTATCATAATAATAATAATAATAATAATAATGAACATTTATAATGCGCCATGTCTGTCAAAAATGACACTCCTGGCGCAGTTGTGTGGACAATAATTGTGTAAACCATTTTAAGTAAAACTCATATTGGAGAAGTTTTATGCATATCAAAATAATACATATACATATATTTAAGAAAATCAGAGGATGAAGAAGAAAATGAGGTGAAGAAGAGTAAATGAAGAAGAGAAGTATGGAAATGAGGAAAATGAAAACAAGAATCGAAAGAAGAAAGAAAATAAAGGGCAACAGATGAAAATCATACTGAAAAACATACAATGACAATTATAAAAATCATATCAGAGAACAGGGGTTGGAAGAGAACGAAACATAGGAAGAAGCAACAAGAAATCCTGCTTTGATGAGAATATTTGTTCATCATTTTTATCGCTCTCCTCTATATAATTATCATGAAGCATTAGTATCACATTCTAATCGCAGTCCTGCAATGACTTGCGAATCAATCCTCACCACGTGATCTCTCCGATTGCATGTTCTTCCGAATTCATGTCCGATTCATCTCATGAGAAGAGATCCAGAAATTGCGTTTTTGTTTGATCAAAAGCGGGGATGAAAGGGAGAATACAGATACTTTTCCTTCAAACTATATAGCTTTCTTTACAATCTAACGGTATGAGAATGTGCAAAGATGGCCATGTGTTCTCTCATGTCGAATACAACAGTCAGGAAGGGGATGAAGTATATCGATAACTCCCTTCCACCATCCATTTCCCCCGATACATTACACATATTTTGTTCGAAACTATCACTCATGTTGAGGAATAGATATGTTTACTACTCTCGAAATCTCACCAAAATAAGGTTTGTGCATTGATGATAATCAATCTTGTTCACTTTACATTCATTTATTCATTAAAAATGATAATAAAGGATCAGTCTCCTTCAAAGGCATAGCGTAGTGTCGGTGTACAAAGAGCACCTGGAAAAATACATTTATTCACTAGTCTAACATTAGATGAATTTTGGTAATCTAATAACCATGCCATCTGCAATTCAGTTTTGGATTATCTGCATTTTCAAAAACGTCGCATTACATATGGGATAGGATTATTCTGAATGCCCTACAAACCGATATTTATTTCTTGTTAGCATTTATTTATATATAAATTGTTATCGTTAATGTCTGCACCAAATTACTTTTTTTTTAAATCAAATATGCATCTGATCTATGTACTATAAGATTGACATGATTCAATCAAACTACATTTTGCGTCTTGCATATCTTTTCAATGAAATATCAATAAAATGCCTGAAATTATGTCTGCCGTCGTAAAGTTATAAACACAAACCACACTACCATATATTGTGTTGTTTACTGTTTTTCTTTAAAGACAGACGATTGGGGCATGTATCGTTTGGTGGTTGCAATTAATATACCGATACCAAATCGCTACCAATCCAATCTCGACAATTGAGTAGCCAAGGAAACAAAAATAGGATGATCGCAATTTGGTAATGTGTTTTAGACCCCCAGGTCAAGATTGACAATGTAGGTCATGTAGGAAAGGAAGAAGATACGGTCAAATTGGATTGGAGACCCAACAAGACGATATAACATCAAGGCGAAAGAGAAAGAAAGTATTTGGATTTGTAATCGTGACTAATACATTGTCAGTCCAAAGCGAGCAGAGTTGATTCTCCTCTTTATCCTGTGATAACATCTTAACAATACCCTGGAGATCCCGTTTTGTTGAAAAATTGTTACGTTAATCCCTAGGGACTAAAGGATGAATTCAAATAATCGGTATCATGGATATATCCTAAACAATAATAACATTGACTGCCCATTTGCAGACTTCATGAAATAATAGTAGATTTGTATACTAGAATCTTAAAGCTGAAAATACATTCTTGATTTCTTGCTTTGGATGTGTTACTTCAAAGCGTATTTTACATATACAATACATGAATACAATACAAAGGGAGAGAGGGAGAGATAAAGAGAGAGAGAACGAAAAAACGTTTAAATGTTTTAAATTCAAAGTCACCGCTTATGTTATCACGTCACTTGAAATTATACACTGTGCAATATCATGATGCGTGGAGAGAACAGATTAGTTAGATCTAGTTAGTAACAATTTACCCCTCCCCCACATTAAATAAAATGGTGCCACGCTACCGATTCAATATATATATATGAACCTTCAAGATATTCACCACGGCATTCCATTAGTATATAATTCTGTCCGTTAGTCGCATTCTGAAACATGTAAGTAACGATTTTACTCCAGGCTAAAACTTGCTTTTTCTCGCGAAGCTAAAAAGCTAAACATCAATATTTTTCTATCAACTCTGTCAAAGATACATGTAGCTTCGAGGCATGTGCCGTGAAATAATTGCAATCATTTGACTTAAGTCTGTGGATGTGTCAGCCCCCCCCCCCCACATTCTTCAGGAATCATTATTTTCCACATACATTGCGACCACTTACTGCAAATAGTTCCCCTGTCTCATCTTTATCCATTCTAGTCTTGAATGTCAGTTTTGACGGAAAATTAATCGAAAATGTTTGTGGACTATGACTCTTTACCATATAGAAAATGATTGGGAATATAATTCGTGTGTAGCAGTATATTCTGTTGCTAATTTCCACGAAGTATTTTGGGGGAAGAAACGTGAGAGGGCGCCATTGCAATAGCTATTCGGGCTTGATCAAATCAAAGTATTTAAATGTGTAAACGCACATGCCCCCCTCAATGATCATCTTGATCCACCACTGAAAAAAAATTGAAATTAACAATTTGGAAAGATAATTTATTTTAATGGCAAATATGCATTGATGTCTTGCTAAACGACCTTAGTGCCGGGTCAAGATTCGAATCCTCAACCCTTGGATTGAGATTCAAGTTAATGTACCACTATACCACGATACATCCAGCATGTTATTTATTATTTTTTAAGATATGATACTTCAAATAATGCTTAAGTACCATAATGATAATAACAATAATACAATATCTTATAGAGCGCATATGACATTTAAAACTAAATCAGTTTCTCAGAACGATTTAAAGAAAAATGCAAAACATAATTAAAATTGATATTAATCAAGGGAAAGTAAGATTTTTAGCTATAACGCCATGGGCAACTAACATTATAACAACACAAAGTTAAATATATTTAGGATTAGTAGTGAAAGAATATTTATTATTGCAATGATAGCTTAAGTTATAAATAAGTAATTTTTCAATTTGGAAGGATTATAGAATCATGATTTAGCAGCCATTAAAGATACTTAAAAACGAGCTGATATAAAGATTAGTTAGAACTTCCAAAAGCTTAGTTTGGGCTTTGGAAAGCTTAAAGAGGTAGTCGACCCTGATATCAAGTTAGTTTTAATAGAAGCAGAAAATGAGAGGAAAAGTTCAGTGAAAGTTACTTATTTTTAATCAGAATTTGCTCTAACTTTCACTTACTTGTTCCTCTCATTTTTGTTTCTGCTCCTATTAAACAAACTTGAATATCAGGGTGGACTTCCCCTTAATAAAAAAATTGTTCACCAGATAATCGTAGAAAAATTTAATTATTAACATTGTAGGTATTTATGAACACCCACGGTTTGATTTCATCTGTTTGTTTTATATATATAAATACGTTATAAAAAATACATGCCTTCAACGGTAAATTAGTTTTTCAGCTAGCCTGTACAAAAAGTAACAATAACAACAACAACAACAACAATAACCAGGCCCGTAGCCAGAGTTTGATGTTTGGGGCGGGGGGGGGGGGGGGCACATACATGTTTTCGATCGAGGTCAAAAAATTGGTCTAAAAAAGTTCAACCGATCTTGGAATTTTTTGAGGGGGCACGTGCCCCCCTCCCCCCGTGCCCCCCCCCCCCCCCTCCATGGCTACGTGCCTGGCAATAACATCAACCAAAGTTCCAATATTTATTTTTAAAAATCATATAATAAAAAAAGAAAGAAACAGACCTGGGAAGAGATTGTGGAGTACATTATTGACAATCCTGTCAAATGCAATATTGAATTTCTGATTTCTGAAATTATATGCAGCGTAGGCTTTATACAGGGATAATCATAAAACCGGCTCAGTTATTAAGAAAAAAGGGATCTATTGTAATATTTATTTGAATTGCCTTGGGAAACTCAAAGATAAGTGATTATTTCAGTGAAATACGGAGCAAACATAGATTAAAGGATGAACCAGAGTTAGTGCCACATATGTAAAATTCCTTTTGGGAAGTTTGTTCGCAAATAACCTAAAAATTGTCGATGCGTTGTCGAACCAGCAAAAGTGGCAATATTGTGGTTGTAATAACTGAGTGAAAAGGACTCAACCATGTCATGTATCATTTTATATCCAATTCTTATGTAATATTTGTAAGGTAAAGTACAAAATAAATAAGCTTGAAACTTTAACTTTTTTAGCGCGGGGGGCGGGGGTTTGACCTGGAGTGCAATAACCCTCCCCCAACAAAAAAATATAACGGTATTAAGTTTGTTTTTGTGTTTATTCCTTTTAGCCCGGTGGCATACTTCAGCCAATGGCTGTTCTTCAGCATGGCCGTGCATATAAAAAGCAATCACAATTTTTCAAAGAAACATACATTAATAGACTAACATGATTTACATACAAAGTTTAATAAAACATACACATGTATATAAACAAATAGGTTAGAAGGCGAGAAATCCAAACAAGCCCTAATTTAGAAAAAGAATACTAACAGAAGAAAAAATATATAAAAGAATATATTTACAAAATAAAACAAAATAGAAGAAAAAAAAATCAGTTGTTTTTTTTTCTATTAAAAGTCAAACATGATATTACAAATATTATAAACTGCTTTTGAAAGTATAATAAGTTGGTTTGTAGTTTCTACCGGCAATTCATTCCATAGTTTTGCACCATAATAACTTAAAACTTTTCTTTTTGAAGCAGGTTTTAATTCTTGGTAAAGTGTGTACAATATACGGTGTATTCGTTCGATAAAGTAATACGCAACCACCCCTACAATGTAGTTCTTGTGGACCAAGGCACCTCTACACTAGCGTTTGAAGTATGATATCTTCAAAAAGGATGGAACAAGTTTACAACAGTGTCACTAGCTTACTTTTGTATATCCTGGGGGGGTGTTTCACAAAGATCCTAAGTCGAACTTAACTCTAAGTTGGACTTAAAAATTATGAAAAGCCATTAACATCCTTGAAAATATTTTGTAAAAGTTATTTTAAAAGGCATAAAATGTTGATTCAAATCATTCATATTTTCTATTATCATGGGAAATTTCATGTTCTTGGTGTGGAATTCATGAAAAGTCTAAAATATTTGAATTTTTGCTTTTGAATATATTTTATTGCAAGGCTACAAATGGCTCTCCATAATATTTAAGTCCAACTTAGAGTTAAGTTCGACTTAAAATCTTTGTGAAACACCCCCCTGGTCTCGAACCGTCCTTCCATGATAAAAATACACAATTAGTGTAAATCCTCCCCAGTGATGACTTCAACATAATTATCATGAGGTCACGCACTCTAGGTATCATCATGCACACGTACTTTTGATAGGCGACTGGCTGTTTGTTGTTTGTTTTAACCATTATCACTTGCTGTATTGACTTTTTAACTTTTTTTTTATGTACACGAACCCTTCGCTGATAATACTAGCTGAATGAATATTACAAACCGTCAAGATGATAATATCATACAAATCTTAAAACTCTGAGAAATATGTATGGCCTTGATTCTCAAGCTTTGCAATTTTTTTTAATTTTTTGAAACAACTGACGACTAGGGTCTATAAGCCTGCATCTTGTATATTTACTCCAATCTTTGGACAAAGACTCCTCATTTATTTTTTAATCTCTCTCTCTCTCTCTCTCTCTCTCTCTCTCTGCCTCTCTCTCCCTCCCTCCCTCCCCCTCTCTCTACCTCTCCATTCGTTCATTCTCTCCATAACTCGCTTCTTCCCTATATCGCCCATTTTCTTTCTTTCTTAACATCATTACACCGCCTTACTCTTGAGTGGTACACCCAACTATTATAATCACAGCCTCATTCCTTATGTAAATGAAGAAAAAAAAATGGTATGCATTTCCTCCTATAACGTCCTCCTTCATTTCGTCTCCCATTATCCACCTCTAGATTTACCCCTGATCCATCTGCCAGGCCGTGCAACTTGACATGTGAATCGAGAATATCCAGAGTATTTCAACTAGGAGTAACGGGGAGGGGGTTGAAGTGCACCCCCCTCATCCACCCTACTATACATTTCTGTCCACGATCGTTGTTCTGCAAATCTAAGACTTTGTTGTTACTCGTGTCAGCCAATCTGGAATCTACCGATCATTTTTGTTAATATTATTAGCATGTATCCCTATTCAAGTGGTAACGCAGAAAATTAATTAGCCCCCCCCCCCCCCACCCCCGCCCCCACACACCCGTAAGTATTACCAATCTGACAATGTCCATTATCCTTTAATGCTACTTCTAGATGGACGTCAATCTTGCCTAAACCGATCTTGGTTTTCGCGTTTAAATTTTGAATGTATACATCTTAATTGGTTTGGAAGAAATGTGTTTTTCCGCGGCGTGCGACATGATTATTATCTTCTTCTTCCATTAAAAATGACTTGAAAATACCATGGGGTACGTATTTATGCCTTAAGGGCCAATTCAACTTCAGACAAGAAAAATTCATTGTGTGGATATAGAGGTAAAAATTAATGGCGAGATGTTTATGAGTACAGACATTGGTATGGAATATCTTTTTTTTAAATCCCTCTTGTCCCTTTAAATATATATGGTTTGAAACTAAAGTGTATTATGTAGTTGTTTGGGAATTAATCTCATTTTATGGCCTTATTTTATGTTATTTGTATTTTAATTTCCCATACCAAATTTAACTTTTCATGTGTGAGCGTATATGTAAGTATTGGAAATGCGTTATACTCACGTAAAAATAAGAAATTAAAGATGCGACCTCTCTTCGAAACGAGCTCTAATGTTAGTTTATTGTTATTAGCGAAAATGACGATCTAAACATTCATGATATTTCTTGAAACTTCCAAGGGATTCGCTTTGTTTCTTTCGTTCGTAACAAAATCCTGCTAAATTGTGAAAAGAGTATACCTTTAAAAATTAACGCCATAAGTATATAGTTCAAACTCTCTTTAGGCTTCTCTATGTCATGGATTCCAGGTCGGTACATCGTAATCTTTATGTCACAAGCACTCACTCAACTGAGGGTTTTCCATAAATTCAACACGATCATTTTATTCAACTATGATCAAATGAATATCTCGTCTCCAATGACCTTACCCGACTTAATACCGTTAGTGCTCACTAAAATACGGGTCACTTTATTTGCGTGTAGAAGCCATGTAATGCGCGTTCACACAATCATGTTATATGTCACTGCGATTTAAAGGTGACATTTATGGAATAACGTCATTTCTGTATTACATATTATGTACTCACGAAGCTGTTTTTTTTTTTATGTCTTCGGTAACATTCTGGCGAATGACCCTATATTCGAGAAGTCGCCATTACCATATAGTGCTCACTATATTACGGTTCACTTCATTTCCGTGCAGAAGACAATGTCAAACTATGTCCCTGCGATTTCACGGTTATTTATTTGGTAGCACGTAGTACTTAGCTTGACTTGGTATTAAACCATAATATTAAAAAAACAATTGTCTTCGATAGAGGTGAATAATAACATTTCGAGAAGACGTCATTAATTATACACAAGGGTCGCTAGATTAGCGTGCAGAATGCATGCAATCTCGTCTTTCATTTTGTCACTCATGGGAAGTAGCACGAGGAGTTCACGAGGAGGTTCACCTTTAATAGTTGGGTCAGGGAGGGGGTGAGGGGGCAGGGGCACTTCCTTCGTTTAACAAATACCATTTATTTGAAGTTTTAACCGTTTAGCTCGAGTTTGGTTTGATTCTGGGAAAATCTGTTCTATTCTTTGACAAAAGAAGTTAGCTGGGGATTCGTGTTAACATAAGAATTTATTTCCAGACGCATTTTTTTTTGCCGTGTGTCATTGCTGTCCTTTAGAGTACATTCCAAGATTCTTTTGTTTACTACTCACATACGATGTTAGATTGCGTCATACTCAACCTTGTTCAACCAGGTCCATGGTTCAACAAACCTCAAGTTTTGTCATGTTTTTGTTAATCATTCAACGAGATGCCACTTTCACAAATCTCTTTCAATTCAACATAAACAGAAAACCTTAAAGAAGAAGCTTGTCCGATGTATTCAGGTCAAATAAAGGGGGAAAGTGCAAAATAAAGCAGCCATGTTATCGTGAGTAATGGATGGAGATATTCATCTGGACACCGTTAACTAGTTTACTTCGTGCATTTAGAAACAAGCATATTAGAAAGGACATCATGATAAAACAAAAACGAACCCCCAAAATTGAAACTTACAAATACACATCACTGTTTTAAGAGGGACTCAATCTTCCGCCCTAGTTTTATGTTAATGCTTAGAAGTATAGGCCAAGTTTTGCATCCTGGTTGTAATGATCGGTTTTAGCGAACTGAAGAACACGAGTTCATGTATGCTAAACTCACTAAACACTTCCCCATTATCCCTTGTTTAGTATGCATCGATTCGTCTCTCCTCTTTGCTTCATGAATAAGTTTTCTCCATTATGGTATGTATTTTATTATCATTTTTTGTTACAGTAATTACTAATAGGCATTTCCAGGTGTATAATCTTCCTCGATGCATAGATATGGGGTCAATGATTTCTGGGTTTCTTGCGAAAGAGATGTATAAAGTTGAGAACAACCAGATGGATTTAAAATTACAAGCTAACTTTTGTGAAAGTTTGATTTGTAATGAATATAATTGCATAAGGGGGGAAATAACATTTTACATTAAAAGACTTAAGATTTAAGCCATACAGAGTGAGTCAAAAAAAAGTTTACACCTAGACAATGGCTAATTATTTTAAAAATCATCTATGAGCAGTAAATTATTATACATCTTATGAAAGAGTGTTTTATCCCAAATCATTTGGTACCATTTTTGTGTGGCATGTGTTCACGCTTGGATGAACACGAGGCATTGTTTGCGAGAGTGCAAAAATCGACTTGCGCCAAAGTTGCTTATGCTATGGTCACATTACCCAAAAGTAGACTGCTCGGCGGCCGAGCGGCGAGTTTTTAACCAATTCTGCTCGGTCGCCGCTGAAGTTTTAGCGCGGAGTTAAAATTTGGGCGGCGCCTGCTCACTTTTCACTCGCCGCCCAAAATACGCTCGGTGCCTGGGCGGTCGCCGCCCGGGCACCGACCTAATCGCTGGGCGATGCCTAATTCCAGCAGCGACCGAGCAGGCTACTGATCGGTCGGTCGCTGCTCTGATTTGTGACCATAGCTTTATGTGATGTTTGAATAAAACAATTTGGATTTGGGTATTAATTCGGTCTTGGCAGATCCAAATAACATCCCTAACAAAATTAATCATGCCATACATATCAAATATCGAATATAAAAATATCAACGAACATTATTAGGGACTTTTAGATTTGCACGTCGACATACTGTAGTGGACTGCATGTGACGTCCTTTTAAGGCACTGTGATGTCCTTTTAAGGCACTGCAATTGCCTTAAAAGCAGTCCACTATGTCGACGTGTAAATCTAAAAGTCCCTATTATATTAATCACGTGTAGACGTATTGCTCTGTTGTCTCAGATAAGTCCAATAATCAAGCAGTCATCTTTTATCTTGTAATCGTAATTTCAGATACAAATTTGTCTAGCACGGTAATACTATTTTAAATCAACAATTCATGATTGTGTGGGCGTGAATCTGTCCTTCCGTTTACCTCTTGACATTGGCTACGATCTCGTAAAACGAATAAATCACCTCGTGCGAAGGTTGAGTTCTGGGAATAGGTGAACAATAATTTGTGAGCGTTATCATTGTATTTAGAAAGTGCGGAAGAACATCAGTACAAAAATGTTCCTGAAAAGCATGGCACTTCAAATGCCTTAATATTCTAAATATGGCATGTTTCAACATCATATAAATCGGGACGGATTTTTATGCCACATGTTCGTGTAGTCCCATATACATCTTTCTGTGTACAGTGCTTGTAACTTTACCAAGACTGGGCCAAATTTCTTATCATTTTCATGATTCCAGAACCTTGCAGTACACACCGATACTTATATGCTAGATGATCAACCTTTTCTTATCGATTCCACAACGTTTCTTTCACAATACAATCGCATGACCAGAACTCAACTTTATCTTTAAAGGTATTTAGAAAGGCCTACACAATTATTAAAAGCAAAATATACATGTATTATATCGGAACAAGTAGTTACTTCCGGAAATTTGTGAGCTTTGTCAAAAAAAAAACTGTTGGAACTAAAAAGCATGGACATTTCAAGGATTTATTTTATTTTATGTATATAAGAAAACAAAGAAAAAGAGAAATTAAGGGAGAAAGTAAACATATGAAATGGATATAAATCTGTTACAAAGGCACTGTAGGAATGGCTCTCGCATCCCGGCCTCTCTCGTATTTCATTCAATTGCACCTAGTATTAAAGACATGTGTGTGTCTTTAGGGAACATTAGAATTTACTTTGCCCACCGATGAACGAATAGAATCATCATATATCATCCATCCACGCATAATGACCCTTTGTCTTACTTTGGTGACCATCCCTATAATGTCGTATTGGCGCCAACTTTGGCACTGAACGTTAATCGTCTTATTTTACGCTTCGTTCATCTTAATTGGTCACAGGTGGGTAAGGTAATGACCGATCAACAAACAACACGTCCTTCAAACGTCATATCGCTATATTCGTTCGTTTGTAATCTTATGATTTGACGCGTTGAGGTAAAGTAGAACAGGTTAAACACAAGATGATAATCAAAATAGATACTAGATAGTGACCATTTGCGTGGGTTCATTAAGGGCAGTGCACGGGCCTCTGAAACTATAAGTGACCGAATAACGTGGGAGGGTTGAGTGTGTCCTCCTCGCGCTGTATCAGAATTAAAGTCAATTTTATTTATGAAGATCTCTCTCCCCCCCCCCTCTCTCTCTCTCTCTCTTTGCTCTTCCCCATTTATTTTGTTGATGTGGTGACAATTTTACATCTAATACCACTCAGCATTATATGCCCATATATATGAGGATCTTGTAGGTATATACAATTTTTGTTCTTTACGTGAACGTGCCTCTATTATAAACACATAGGCCTACTCGTACAGAATTATAATGGTACCTATGGTTTCTTTCACACATTAACGCTGTTTATTTAAAATCTCCAAACAATTATCTTTATACAATGATCAATTAATGGGAATATTTTTGAGGAGATCATGCTTGACGTCCTGGGGCAGTGGATTCCAAATGTTCAACCGCATCTTAAAGGTAAAACAAAGTTTTGGGAAATTTAGAAAATTGGGTGGATAGTGATTCTTTACAATTTTGATATATTTGGAGGCCCCTGTGGATGTATTATAAGCACTAGAAGATTTAGCCCCTAAAACACTTCTCCTTTCGAGAAAAATTGAATATAAACATTTACCGGTGCTCCCGGTAAATGTTGATAAATTTCAAATAGCGCCTACAGCCGTACAATGGTAGCTACGACCATGACCATCTCAGAATATGTAGTTGTGATATACAATTTCCAAACGGAAATAGCTAATCGGTCGATTTTAGTCAAGAAACACTGTTTTATAGCTTGATTTATATCTTGACCTTGAGAGGGAACTATACAACATAAAGAGTTTATTATTTACAATTTCATAACTTTAGACTCGATTTCAACCGCGACAACGATCACTGAATATTGTAGGATTAAGCTTCCAAAATGTTTGTTTGAACCAAATTCATGACCCCATACCAAAACTTTGTATTACCTTTAACTTTCCCCGAAAAGAATTTTGAAATCATCACGTAGGCCTATATTTTGTCATTATTTCGATATCATATCGTGATATTAAATTATATGTTCGCGTGGGAAGAGTTCTGGTGTAGATACATTTATGCGATCGCAGAGAAGCAAGGATTATCTACGCCAAGATTGCAATTTCAATGAAATTCATTCCATGCACAGACCGGAAGAGGAGACGATCTCCTTTTTATGCATGTTCTGGGTAAACTACGTGACAATTGACAGATTCTAGAGATTAGAATCAGAACCGTTCTTGGGAGGATGCTAGCTGACAATTACGATTTCAATGTTCACCTTGAGGTTTAAAAGTGTTCTTTCGCCCTGTTTTAGAGTATAAGATTTTGCCGAAGGTTTCAACGAAACGCACTAGCTATCTAGCTACTTGATTGTGTTCATCTATAACAAGACCTTCAACATAAGTCCTAGCCGTTATGCTTGTTCTTTAAAAAAAATCCTATTTACAAGTAATTAATTGGTGATTGCGAATAAGATTGTATTGTCATGAAGGCTTTTTCACCAATCTAACAAAAGAATATATCGCACAATATAACGTAATTGGTTCAAAATGAGATGCATTGTATTCATATAAAAAAAAAAATTCAAAGATATGGCGTTATCTAGATTTTTTTTAATTTTACTTTCTGAGGAACACATTAAAAAAAAGAACAATGTTTCTCCTTGAATATTAAATTGCTATTGATCCATTTTCGTAAATAAGTATCAGGGAAATCTGCCTTTCATAAAAGTCCAATAGTGCCAGCCCCATGTCCAAATGATAAACACTATTTCAAGTTAGAATTGTATTTAATCCTATATATACCAAGTTCATACGGATGAGAATATACGAGCATGTTTTGCACGTGACATTAAATAAAGCCAAGTGTTCACCAATCAAAATGATCAAGACAGGTCTTCATACTGAATAAGCGTTGAAAAACGTAATCCCCTTGTCACCTGCTTGTCACAAACTTATTCCAAATATGTCATATGAATTTGAAGTCCAATGAATAAATGAAAATATTTCTGTACTAATCACGTCAAAACGAATAAGTCATAAATCCAAGTAAATGCACCAAATCTGAATTAATGAGGCAAAGTGTTATGTCTAACCTTGAAAGAATGCAGGGGCGTACGCAGGATTTTTTCCAGGGGGGGGGGGGTTTTAAAATCGGGCCCAAAATATTTTGCTCCCGAAAAATTTAAAATCGCGCCGGCCGAAAAGTCGCTCAGTGGGGGGGGGGGGGGGGGGGGGGGGGGGGGGGGGGGGGGTAAGCGTACACTTTTTTTTTTTTTTTTTGGAGTCCAAAAAAAAATTCGCAATATCTCAGCCAGCCGAAAAGTCGCTCAGTGGGGGGGGGGGGGGGGGGGGGGGGGGGGGGGGGGGGTGGTGGGCGGACACTTTTTTTTTTTTTTTGGTCTCGAAGTTTGAAAATTTGACATTTTTCTTCGTTGGGGAGAGGGGGTAAGGTCACCTTTTTTAGGTTAGCCGTGGGTTTTTTTTTTTTTTTTTTTTTTTTTTTTTATAATTTAAAAAAAAAAAAAAAAAAAAAAAATCCAAAGGGGGGGGGGGGGAGGTTTAGGTTATTTTAGGGGGGTTTACACACATACAAATACCAAAGGGGGGGGGGTGGTTTGAACCCCCAAACCCCCCTGCGTACGCCCCTGAAATAATATATATCATTAACTCTTGTTATCATTTTTTTTTCTAGAATGTAGGCATTCTAATTGGTCAAATGACAACATGTGACACTTTTTTTTTTTTTTGGGTCTCGAAGTTTGAAAATTTGACATTTTTCTTCGTTGGGGAGAGGGGGTAAGGTCACCTTTTTTAGGTTAGCCGTGGGTTTTTTTTTTTTTTTTTTTTTTTTTTTTTATAATTTAAAAAAAAAAAAAAAAAAAAAAATCCAAAGGGGGGGGGGGGGGGGTTTAGGTTATTTTAGGGGGGTTTACACACATACAAATACCAAAGGGGGGGGGGTGGTTTGAACCCCCAAACCCCCCTGCGTACGCCCCTGAAATAATATATATCATTAACTCTTGTTATCATTTTTTTTTCTAGAATGTAGGCATTCTAATTGGTCAAATGACAACATGTGACCGTGCATTATTCTTTCAAACCACGCCTACCGTGCAGAAAAAGTTCCCACCAAGAACTGTTATAAGATGATGAAACAAATCCTAATCAAATGATTGGTTAAGAGCGTACACGTGACCAGGCATCTTTTGTTTTGCCTAACACGTAATTTTACTTATGACCAGTCATAAGTAAATACTTATGACAGGTCATTGGCACATCAGTTTATGATGGATGGTCCTGTTGATTAAGGTAAGACTTAGATCTAAACATTAACACAAAACTGGAAATAACTTAGATCTAGGCCAAGGTCTAGAAGTCTAGTAGAGTCTAGGTCTAGGGCTAGTAGTAGGTCTAACAATAGATCTAACACTAACTAGTACGAGTTAATATAAGTAGTATATCTCGGGATAGATCTAGTCTACTATAGTTAGATCTAGAAATGTTAGATCTAAATTAGATCTAAAACATAGATGTAGACCTAAAGTAATGTATGGACTTTGAGATGAGAGCGATTTATCAAATAACAAGGAGCCACGACATCAATTTGTTCGGGCATTAGTAAAAATTACCCTAATGCCCTCACTGCTGTGTATTATTTGTATAAAAGCGAACAGCGTCCTACATGACTGTTCGAGACTTGGCATTTTTATTTGGATTGTGCTGATTTTTCGACTCTTTATCGATATTTATGATACAAATAATTTCTGTTTTGAAGCTGATACATTGGTGACATGCGAGAGAGACAGAGGGATGGAGGACCAATATCGATCGTCCATTATCCGCAAACCAGCGTTTCATCGCTATTGTTCGAGCACAGCTGGATAGGGGGCGAATACGCACCACGCGCCATCACGTGTTGTGGTAATGGAACAAAATCCCTCTTGATCGACCTAACTCTTATTTGGCATTTTGATCGTAAGATTATTACAATCAATATCAAAATGCTAGGAAAATTTTCTTTCTCTCCCCGATCTCCAAAATATTTGGATAAGCTAGCGATTGCATTTTATAACATATTTGTTTGTTAAATGATAGATAACTTTTCATATTGCCACAACACGTGAGGACATGTTTTTCGTATATGCACACCTGCAGGCAGCCGCAGTCCACGGAATATGTAACCCCTGATAAATAGCTGCATTTGGCGAAAATATATATTTACTATCAATATCGACTGCTTAATAACAAAATACGACAGGTGCAGTCGAAAACGGGGATTTCAATTTCGAAACATTTTACTCACCTCAGCCCATTTCACTTAAACAAAAGTGTCAAGCGTGTTGATCTTGTTAGGCGTCACCCACATTCAAATTATGATTGAGACTAGATTTATTTTCCTGTTTGCAGGCGCGGATCTACGGGGGGGGGGGGTTTAGGGGGTTTAAACCCCCCCCCCCCCCCCTTGGGCGGCCCAGAAAAAAAAAGAAAAAAAAGGGAAAAAAAAGAAAAAAAGAAAGAAAAAAAGAAAGAAAAAAGAACGCACGCTGGAGAGAAACCCTTTCAAGTGCAAATATTGTGAGAAGATATTCAACTCATCTGGTAACTTAACCAAACACATGATAACTCTGGATATAACTGTGTATTAAACTGTTACTTGATTTAAAAAGAAGTTATCATGCACTGCTTTTTATGGTCTCCATTGTGTTAATAGATGCCAGGAAAACATCACTTACGGGGTTCAAATAAACACCCCTCAAAAAATCGGCAAAAGGCTTCTGAACCTTAGTTTTTTTTTAAGTCGTTGCGAATGTGTCTAAGGTTTTGCTTCATGCATGATTTCCTCCTACCAGGAATGTTATATTTATTCACCGCCGTTCAACAGGTGAATCCCAATCGGGATTTGAACCGATGAACTTTTGCTATAAGCAGACGTGTCCACATTCAGTCTGTAACTTAATCCTTTGATATATTACTCTGCCTTATATTTGCCATCTCTTTTCACTTAGCAGGTTTGATGTAAACCTAGGCCCCCCCTGCCGTCAAATCTAACGGACAGCCTGATTAATTGACTAATAAAATACAGAGCTTTGAATTCTTCCCATCTTGTCAATTATACCCACGTTTTATGACAATTACAAAAAATGATAATAATGATAATGATTATAGGCATTTCTATAGCGCCGTCTATCTAGAAACATATTGCTCCGGTTGTCTCATTTTCGCTCGTTGGACCAAAGCCAGCACAAACGTAGCTAGTTCGACGTCACTACTATAGCCAATCAGCTGTCAATGACGTCATATTGTATGAGGCGGCAAATATATTTTGTGAAATTATCGAAAATTGACTATTTCTAATCGCAAACTAGTTTTATTTCTGTATGGAAACGCAGCGATTGTTATCTTGGCATGCATTCATGTCATCAGAATAGGGTAAAATACGTCTTACATGATTCAAAATTGAGGAAAATTGTCAATTTCGTAGAATGTTCCACTATGTTACAGGGTGTGCCATAAGGTATGTGTGCCCGGTGAACCGGGTGTGCGGAAATTGTGTGTCGGGGAGAGGAAGTGAGAGTGTTCGTGTGTGTGGTAATTGTATGTGTGTCAGATGGCTAATCATAAATCTACAATGACGAGTAAACTGTCTGCATCACAGTCCACAGATAAATATGTGCCTTGAACGTATAGAAGACGGCAATCGACGGAGCAGACGACACTTGATAGTGATTTTGTATGTGAGATTACTTTGCTAAATATAAACTACAAGAACCTTTTCCATACCTTTAAACTATCATTGATATCTGATAATTAAACAGTTAGTAAAATAAACCTACCAAACTACATAACACAATGAAATACTTGACTGAAAGTAGGGGAGTTTGATATGGTGCACAATTGCACCCCTCTGTAAATAATCGAATAGTCCATGGTGTGTCATGAATATTCATGTTTTTGCTTACCTCGGCAAAATGTTTGCCTATACTAAATGGAAAAATTACGGTGGGGGGTTTGCTGAAGTGGACATAATGAACCAAGCAGAACTGATCTATGATAATTCATGCTTGTTATCCTTCGTTTACTTGACCTATAATCTTACAATTGCGTGGTAAATTGCGTCCAAAGTTCGACTTGTTACACATGCGTTATATATGCAATGGCGAGCTTGCGACCTATTTTGATCAAATTACGGTGGGTGAACTTTCAAAAGTCAATGGGACGAGAGGGTTCCAATGAAAGAGCTAGTGTCAACGTACGTCGGGTGGATGTGCTTTTCGTTTAAACAAAAAAAAAAGAATTTTTACCGATTTTGTTGGTAAAAGTCCATATGCTAACACACGGTTAGGCTGCTGGACTCTGACGATAGGGGACGTTGTCAAATTAGACTAATCGGAGCTATATGTTCCATTCCGAGGCTACCCCGGCTTTAGCCTAGCTGCCATGCATTTCAAGGAATTAATTCCTGCCAGGTACCATTTACCTCACCGAGTGTGGCAAATGAAGATTAATGCCTTGCCAAAGGATGCCGTATCGGGGATCAAACCACGACCTATGAATTTCAAGTCAAGTGCTTAAACCACTCGACCCCCCCCCCCCCCCCACTACGAGAACGGACGGACCCCATGCGTGTTACCAAAATGTCCTTTTCGTAACAAAAGAAAAAGGTCGACCCGTATTGACTTTACACACCGGACTTTTGCTGAAAAGGGGGGGGGGGGGAGGGGGTGCTGAAAAAGGCTCGTATAACAAAAGAAAAAGGTCGACCCGTATTGACTTTACACACCGGACTTTTGCTGAAAAGGGGGGGGGGTCGCTTGGAACACGCATATGCGTACCCTAAATAATACTGAGAGGGGGGGGGGGCGGGACTCGACTACGACACTTCTACATGTAATAAAACAAGGCGTAATCGTTCATGTCTTAATTGAAGCGATTCGGTATCGTCTTCCCAATGGCGACAATTAAGGAAATTGAAGAGATTCTGCGGTTTTGGATTCTTCGTCTTTAATACAAGAAACACATTCTAATGAACACACCGGGGTTTTCCATATTTATCTAATTACTCAGTTGTCATGATTGCAATAACTGTTTTTAAAAAGTAAAGTAACATAAGGTTCTGAGATGATGAAATTGGAATCCTTTGGCTGTCTTGGGGATGAGAGAGTTTACCTGAACAAACTCCAGATATACGTAGGCACAAATGCATGGTGGGAAACCATTATTAAAAAGGCAATTCAGCAGAGGGCACTTTGTGACGTAATATTTTGACATAAAACGTTGAAAATCATGATTATTTCATCACAAGTGATAATGACCCCACGCTTTACCTATTGCTTTTTTTTAAAACACTGGATGGTTTGTTTTGGGTTGCCAAAGATGAACATGGATACGTCTGCCAATATAATTACGTGATGTCAGCAATGCGTATAAGAAATTCTCACTTCATATTCCAGGTAATTTTTACACAAATAGCTAAAGTTATCGTAGGCAAAAGGACATTCAGTCATGAGTTTCATGCACTATGACAATGTAACGAAGGATACACCCTTACAATGGCGTATCCAAGCCTTGGTGGGAAGAGGGAGGCATTCCCGCTTAAAGTGACTCGGTAACATTGCTCAGATTCTGAAACAAAATCCTGGATTTAGCTCATGCTGCAATCATAATTATAAACCTTTAGGTCAGTCAGGAATCCCATGACTTTTACAAGCCGATCACCTGTCAGATTATCAAGATATTTATGATTGGAAATCGAAATTTTATTTTCGTTTTCCTAAAGGTTTTTATAACACTACAGTTTATTGGGGAAAATGAGTATGGTAAAATCGGTCACCCAAAGATTTTTACGTTTTTGAGGTACTTCATGATCATTTTGAAGCGCTATTTTTTTTAAAGGGCATAAATATTACACCATATCACAGTCATTCATTTAACATTGTTAAACGATGCCTTCAAGGTGATCCATCCATTTATTTCACTAAGTAAATCGCTCTCTGTGTTTGGGAGGCGTTTTGTTCCATTTTCTCACGAAAGGAAGCAAGCCGTCATTAAATAAAAAATACTCCCTTTGGAGAGAGAGATAGAGAGAGAGAAGCTGGAATAGGGTGACTTGCATCCGTAGACGTATAGCATTATTTTGTTGTAAGTAGTGGACTGGCTTTGGACGGGGCTTTCGTCCATTCACTCTTCCTTTTGTATCATTTCATCGCGTTCTCCAGCAGCCCATCGATATACTTGTCATGAATTGATGATTTAAACGCTGTGTAACTAGCTTGGTCGTTGGGCCCGTGTGCTGAATGTATGAAAGCGTTTCGTTTGCGACACGTTTTTGTGTGAACACGCCCCAGACATGATTGACGTGCTAGCACCAGAGGAACAAAGAAAAAGATGAATTAAAAAAAAAACGATTGAGAGATAGTTTCATTGATAGATAAATAGATAGATAGATAGATAGATAAATGGTATTTTATTGCATCTTTCATGAAAGGCAGTTTCTCAACTGAATTACACGAATAGGATATATACATTGTAAAAAACTTACATATCATTTAGTTCAAAATTATTTGAACGTGTCACGTTACTACTGCCTAAGTACCATAAACAATTAAAAAACATTTAATGAATATAATTTCTACCAAAGAAAAAAGAAAAAAGGTATAAAAATCATTACATGCCAACATATGGACTAAGACAAATTATGCAACAGTTCGTCATGTTACAATATTGCAGTTGTGGTTATAGAGATAAAATTAACATTTAGTAATATTTGAAATAATTATTCAAATTTAAAAGTAAATATCAATTCAATATCATTAAAACATACCGGTACTATATACAAAATCATTACGAGAATGTACAGGAATCGAGACATTTCAATGATAAATCATTACAATAGATATAAACATGAGCAAATTAAATGTTATTATACAGGCGAATCAAATTTGGAATAGGACTATTTTGCATGCGACTGGTTTTACATTTAAACTCCGGAATGTTTTTGTGGGAGAAATTGTTTAAATTGATCAGTGAGTGATAATGTTTTTTGAAAGAAAGTAACACATAAATATTGGCGTCTTTCATCTAATTTTTGTTATTGAGATTGTGCAAGTGAAATTGTATAGTTATCATAATCCTACCAAAAATTATCTGCAACGCTCTCTTCTGTATTCTCTCCAATCTCTCGTTTTGGTTTTGCGTGAGTACTCCACTCCAAACAGGACTGGCATATTCAAGTAAGGGGAGAATATATCCGACAAAAGTTAAGGGTAATGAAAAGATATTGACTTAAAGACCTAGTACATGTACCCGAATCGAGGAAAGAGAATGATAGTGAGAGAGTGAGAGAAAGAGGGAGAGAGAGAGAGAGAGATAGAGAGAGGGTGAGAGAGAGAGAGAGATAGAGAAAGAAAGAGAAACGGAGAGACATACAGGAACACGCTCGCACACAAACACAAACACACACGCACACCACACCACACATGAACACGCGCACGCAAGTGATAATGGTGTACAGAAAATATCTGACTTTCCCAACACAACATGATCAGGAAAGAAAAGATTATTTATTATAACACTATGTACCAGATATGAGGGTTTTTTCTCTCTCTCTCTCTCTCTCTCTCTCGTTTTACACACATTCACACACAGTCTTTATATCTTTCTTTCTCTCGCTCTCTGGCTCACGTACAAAATCTCTTTTTCTATTTAATGTTAGTTTATTTTCTTTTATAAATATGATATGATTGTATGAAGTCGTCGTTAAAAACCCACACTCAAACACACACACAACGGATTAGATTATTAGTGGCAAACGATAATGTATTGATTTTTTGCTCGATAGAAAAACATTATATTTTTTAGTTTAATTGTGAGTAGAAAAGGAGAGGTAGGTGCATTAAGTCTTTTTGTATGGACCCATAATAGGCCATAGCAATAGCAAGTCCCTTTAATTAATTAAATTGAAAGATACAAGAGATGGCAATACAAAATATTAAAAAACAAAAATTATTAGGAATTAAAATAATGGATAGATGAAAAAAGAACTCTTATCAAACATAGAACGTCACTTGATGATAATTATGTGTATTGTTTATTATGTTTATTCAAAGAAAAAATGTTATTTTAATGTGGAGCTGGGGTTAATTCGATCCCTGGCTGTTCATGGGTTTTGCATGCCACAGTGTTTGTTTCTACGTCCATTCCATTTCTCGAAATTATCATACCTTGGGCTACTAAGCCACTCTTCAAAATTAACCAAATCTTAAACAAACATTCTAGTCCTAAAAATCGATCAAAGTCCGACAATATCAGCGTGAATTAAGCTTGATAATTGGTTTTTGGCAGCTGGAAGTGAAATGCTATATTTTCTTGAATCGCCACTCGAGCGAAGAAACGTCCACCTGCCGGAAGTCTGCCACCATAAGAATTCAAGAAGTTTAGTAAATGCCGCAAGCATCCACGACACATTCTAATATATTGGGCGTTCTTTGATATATGATACGCATTTCCAAACCTTCTGAAAATATCACCTTTTAATCATACTTTGACGGGATGTGGTTATGACATCAACATGGTTATAGGTTTCAGAGACGTATCTAGCGTATAACATGTAAGTGGAGTACGCCACCAACTGCCTGTTGAAGGTACAGGAAAAAGCTATTCTAGTAATGCCCTTAGCACACGATGTATAATTTCAATTACGTTATTTTATCTGATGCTGCAGATTAGCGCGTACGCTAGTAATTTAACTCGCCGTTTGTACTGCGCATTTCGCATTAATTTTCTTACAATGTCTTTCTCGCATGCCACGCCAAAGACCAGACCGGTGGCTGACGCAGCGCTGCGCCAGCCAAACAACGTCTCGTGCGTGATGGGCATAATATCTGTTATGGAGCTTACGCCATGTTACGTTTCCAAAGACTGCCATTGCAAACTGCAATTGTGAGGTAAACCTCTTACACCTTAAAAATGTAATAGCTGATAATATTATCATGGGGTATAGAATTGAAGGCTTTCGAAAGATCCATAAAAAAAAAACTTATTGCATGATTATTTACATCAACATAATGGACTATTTTATCTTAAAGGCCTAAATCAAGAATGGAAAGACCTTTGGAAGAATTTTTTTCGAAAGCCATATTGCTCATTCGACAAAACGTTGAAACAAACCAAAAAACTGGATGGTCTATTAAACACCGATCTTAAAGTATTTAAGAAAGAGAAGGCAAAATGGAAATAGGACGGAAATTATCAACATTATCTGTATTCCCCTTCTTAAACAAGGGAATTACTTCGGCGATTTCAATTTTGATTGAAAAATCACCATTCTGAAGCAGTAGATTACATATTTGTGTTAAACATACGAGTAAGAAATTGATTACAGACTTTAAAAGACATGTACAGATGTCATCATACCCTAAACTGTTTCCACAAGGTATTTTATTGACATTATTAAACATTTCAGTGACAGTTACTGGTTTATAGTCATAGAATGAAAGATGAGAGTCAGAAAATACTTTCTCCAATGTTAACAAAATGGTAATTGAATTTGGTTCATTTACAGTTATTCCTTTGTATTGCAGCGTTTGATGTGTTTTACAATTCTTTTTACCCAAAATGGTATTCACAACCGTGCCGTTTCATGTTTTACGTAAATTAGACTTATAGAGGTGTCGTGGCCGAGTGGATATGTCACCGGACTGTAGATCACAAGGTCCACGGTTCGAGTCCCGCCGCTACACTAATGTCCTTTGGCAAGAGATTAATCTACATTTGCCACACTCGACCCAGGTGAGGTAAATGGGAACATGGTATAGGACTATTCCTTAAAATGCACTGTGCGCTGATAACGGCTGCCGGAGCTACAGAAGGGTCTAATTCCTAATTACCATACATTCCTCATTTCTACGGTAGCATTTCTGCTTACGAAAAGGCATAACTATCACAGAACGAAATAAAATTATCAAGAATATTTAATATGCCTTATTCACTTCCCTTGATTGCCGTACCATGTTCCAATCATAGTTTTCAAATCATTGGTTGAAGAGACAACTGAAGTTGGGGTTATATTACATACACAATACTAAGCATCAACTTCACTTGTACTGCGTAAAATACTTGAAATATTACATACAGGAAAATAATTGCTTATGACTTGAGAGAATCACACATACCTGAAAAAATAGTAATTCAAGTTGAATTCGTAAATATGTTTTCAAGTAGAGTAGCTGAATCTATGGACAAACGAGTGAGGTTTATCGGTCAAAGGATAAAATCCAAAAGAAAAACATGTTCAAGACGATGCTGACACTTGAGACCTTAGTTAAATCCAGTAGATTCAGATTAAAATCACCCATAATAACATGCTTTATGGTTCATAGAAATTGTACGCACTTTCGATATAAAACAAAAGTGATTCCACTTCTTCAATATTGAAATTAATTTTGTATAAAATACGAAAAGTAAATTTGTTATCGATAATATTTATTTTAAAAAATGCAACTCCCCTTCTTTTCCGGGCAAACGCGCTGACTGAAGAAATGTATGTTGTTGTGTATTGACATAATTATACTGTCGTCTGTCATTTTTACTACATTCATGTTTGTGTGTACAGTGACTATACATCCAACCAATAATGTGTAATCGTTCATGACCTAGCATCGTTTATCCATCCATGAATGAACCTGTATTCAATCAGCAGATGTATTTGTTTTATTAAAAGAAAACCAACGCTCCTTCTCGCCCCTTCCTTTTCTTCTCTGCAAGTCACTCTTCTGCTTATATTAGTTTATTTTCCATTGTTGTATCTAAGTCAATCCAATGTTAATTATGCATTCAAAATATTTGTTTGATTTCGTATATTTTCTGTATAGGCCTATATACATATGATATATTGTATCAAACCATATTTTGTTCATGAAAGTGTATGATGGAAAACAAAGATGCAGAAACCAATAAATCAAATCAAATCAAATCAAATATTACAAGAGAGTGAAACAACATTGTTAAACATTCAGATTTCCGTTATATCAACGATCGAAAACTGTTCGTTTAATGAAAATAAATATGCACAAATGCTGTCAAAATTCATATACACACTGCTTGCATTGAAATGAATAAAGGTAAATTGATTTGCAGATGAATTGTACGTACTGATAAATTGTTCTTCAGTAAAATATTTACAATTGGTATTCTTAACAAATATATAATCTGAATCATCATCTCCTTCAGTGAGGAATGAAATTGTTTATCGTTAAATAATATTTATTGATGATATTTAATGAACCTGGAATGTTGAAGATGCAATATAAAGTATGAAAAGTATCTCGCATGTTCATAACAATATGGAGCGAATGAAGATAATTGATAATAATAAAATTAAAAACTAACCGAGACGATCAATGTCAAATGCGTTTCTAATCGGTACCTTCAGACAAAGTATCTCGCATGTTCTTAACAATATGGAGTTAATAAAGATAATTGATAAATAAGGAAAATTAAAAACTAACCGAGACGATCAATGCCAAAGGTGTTTCTAATCAGAACCTTCAAACAAAGTTTCTCGCATGTTCATAACAATATGGAGCTAATTTAGGTAATTGATAATAATGATAATAATACTCAGTTCTTTTATTACGCATAATACATTACAGGATAGCATGTCCCTATGCGCTTCAAATAGAAAGAAAATAATTAGAAGAAATAGTCATACAAATTAGAAAATCCACTTAGAAGCAAAAAAAAAGTGCATGTAGTGTTGGAGGTGAGTTCAAGGGTGTACACTTTTAACATTGAATAAATACCTTTTAAGATAAATCTTAAACATGTTTAAATTATTGTGATTTCTCATGGAATCTAGAAGTGCATTCCATAAAACTGAGGAGGCGTGGGTAAAAGAACGTTCACCGTATGTTTACTTTTTGTTGAGAGTGGGAGGGACAATGAATAATGATTTTGAGCTTGATCTTAAAGTACGAGTAGGCCGCTACAATGCTAATAGTTCACTTAAGTAAGAAGGGGCAATGTCATGAAAGCATTCGTATGCAAGGATATTAAAAACTCACCGAGACGATCAATGTCAAAGGCGTTTCTAATCAGTACCTTCAAACAAAGTATCTCGCATGTTCATAACAATATGGAGCGAATGAAGATAATTGATAATAAGGAAATTAAAAACTAACCGAGACGATCAATGCCAAAGGCGTTTCTAATCAGTACCTTCAGAAAAAGTTTCTCGCATGTTCATAACAATATGGAGCTAATTTAGGTAATTGATAATAATGATAATAATACTAAGTTCTTTTATTACGCATAATACATTACATGATAGCATGTCCCTATGCGCTTCAAATAGAAAGGAAAAAATTGCAAGAAAAAGTCATACAAATTAGAAAATCTACTTAAAAGCCAAAAAGTACATGTAGTGTTGGACGGTGAGTTCAAGGGTGTACACTTTTAACATTGAATAATTACCTTTTAAGAGAAATCTTAAACTTGATTAAATTATTGTGAATTCTCATGGAATCTGGAAGTGCATTCCATAAAACTGAGGAGGTGTGGGTAAAAGAATGTTCACCGTATGTTTTTGTTGAGGTGGGAGGGACAATTAATAATGATTTTGAGCTTGATCTTAAAGTACGAGTAGGCCGCTACAATGCTAATAGTTCACTTAAATAAGAAGGGGCAATGTCATGAAAGCATTCGTATGCAAGGAAATCAAAAACTAACCGAGACGATCAATGTCAAAGGTGTTACTAATAAGTACCTTCAGACCATTCTTAGTGAGGGGGAAGAACTTCCATTATTGGACCACGTGAATTTAGTGTTCGCATGCTTCATGGTCCTGTAGAAAAAAATCCTGCCGAATGTATCTTTAGTCTTCTCTGATAACGATACCAGAGTTTTTCTATTTTGACTTTGCGGCATATATTAACTGACACGCACTGTATCTTGAGAACTTGACGATGAGTGTTTTCGGACGAGGTTTATAGCTTTGACAGTCAAACTAGATAATGAAGCCGACTCCGGAGCCAATGAAGTAGCGATTTGTTCACAAGGCATACGATGACCTCCATCGATATCACGATATCGATATTTGAAATGAATATGTTAAGAACTTGCTTCTTTTTATTTAATAGTGCTCTTACAATAAACCTAAGTATAACTAGTATGATGGTTGATGAAAGAAGATAAGCTGAAAGTATAGCTTGTGGCAGATGTTTCGAAAATCAACCGCTAACCTACAAAATTCTTTGTCCTTCTAAAATACGTTCGAAGCGATCGAGCGATGATGTTAAACCAGTTTCTAATACACCTAACAGGTGAATTGTTCTCTTGTTTTTAGCTAACGTCGTCCGTGCTGGCGGCTACAATTACGACGATGTTTTAGAATCCTCTGATGAGCCCAGTTGATAACGCAAACGCTTATCTGTTATTAGATTCTTTGTTTTGGCTGATTATTTCCAGATCAGACAGTAATTGTTTCCTTTAACTGCGAATTATAAGAATTAGGGGAAACTATTCACATTATCTTTTTGTGCTTCACACCCTTTTATAATAATCTTTTTTTACTTCTTTTCCTTCTCACGATAAAAAAACTTTCCGTTTTCGAAAAGCTTGTAATGAATAAATTTACATTTAGTTTCTATTCATGTACAAGTTTCTTCAAGATTTTAATGAAACATTCAACTAACTAGGCCTATCTAAATTTACTGTAAATAAGGAAACCCCCAAAAGAAAAAAACACAGAAAGAAAACAAACTGGTTAAAGTATCAGATAAACAACACTAAATTTCATTTATTAAAGTTGAAAATCATAACAATGGTGTAAAATGTTAAGGATGTCCTCATTTGTTCTAACATACAACATTATTAAAATACAAAATCTCGAGAATTCATGACACGGGTTTTTTTTCTTCCCGTATTATATTTTAACGACAGCCCCGAACAAAGAGGGCCAATTTGCCAATTTCAGATTCACGTTCCTCCATTCATCAAATATCATAAATTTCCATTATTTTTTCAAATTAAAACAAATACAAAATATACACCTATCTCTTTTCTATTTTTCTTTTTTCATAAATCTATACTATTATTTCATTTGTCCCATTCATTTTGGGATGTTGGATAGGCTGCAATGAAACGTACCAAATATAAAGTATTACTGAAAAACTGCTCCCCCTAAAAAAAAAATGGTGAACAAGAACGTGCATGGGCTCTCCTTTGTATTAAATACTGTTTATTTCTTTTGCAATCTCTATTTCAGTATATCCCACATTTGACAGAATATGATACAACTTTAGTTGCATTTGAGATTCCATGTACCAGTTTACAGTATCTTTCCATTTTTAATTCTTCTCGCTAATCACATTTTTTAGCCCACTAACGAACTTCATAAGATGGCTAAAATGTTAAAGATATCATGATACTACAGTTACCCTTTTGATTTTGAATATTTTGTGGAAGACAGAACTAAAATATAAATCGAATTCATCGAAATACCAGCATGCTTTGACATAGGTTGGCTGCATTACCATCGTTCAACTCAGTGTGAATTCCTTCAAAGTGTTGCAATGCATGGGCAGTGCTATATTATTTTCAAGGGCCACATCTCTTAAAAAGACCAGACAAAGAAAACTGATATGGTTGCCATACATATATATAACGAGGTTTTGATATCGTTAATATCATAGTGTAAATTAGCCCTATAATAATTGCCCCCGAGAACAACTTTAAAAAATAAACAAACATTCTATTCGTTTAATATTGGTGATTCTCTTCTAAATAGGAGTGAATCTTGTTAAAACTTGGGTGTTACATTTGACTTCACTATGCCAATGTCTAGCCACGATCAAGAATTTGTAAATCTGTACGTTACCAGCTTAGACACTTCGGAATAATCCGTGAATCTCTCACACGTTCTGCTTCTGTATAGATTGTTCGTGCCGTCATTATTTTCATCTCGTTTGTACTTTTGTAATTCTCCTAAGTACCCATTGCCTCAAACACAATTTTCTCGTTTGCAGATATTACTGAACACTGATGCTCGTATTGTTACTTTATCTAAGAGGTCAATCCACATTACTCCAATTGGCAATCTCTCCATTGGTTGCCAATTCATTTCGGAGTTTAAGATTTTATTACTTGATTCTTGTTTTTCTTTTTTTGCATGACTTTGTCCACTAAAGTGAAACTCGACTTTGTTCACTTTCCATAATCATTCTAAATAACTCAGATCCTCTAACACTTCTCTTCTAGTTCCAACAGCAAACAAATCATATGGGGGATCGTTTGCTCATGCTGGATCAGTTCTATGGAAACAACTACCACAGCCTCTTAGATAAATAGCAACTGTAAACTTATTCAAGTCTTCTCTTCAAATCATCTGTTCAAAACTACTTTTTGTTAAATTAAATATTCCACATTTCCTTTGTGTATCTTTATATTAACTTCTTTCTTTCGATGATTTTAAAAAATATATATATTATTCATGACAACTCTAAAGAGTCATCTTTAATCATTAAAGGAAAAAAAAAGAGAAAACGATGTGGAGGAGGAATGTAAGAAATCTAGAAGCTTAAAGGGGCATGTTCCCCGTATTCCAGAGGGCGTTCAAAATACGTACCCGCTGGCGGACGGTGCTAGCTGCCTATTGACATCAACAGAATACGGCTCTTACGCAGATGGCATGTTCCGAATGCCCGGACAATGCCGATTATCGCATACATGTGCCGAAGTAATACCAATCGCAGTTCGGCTCTAAGATTCGGCTGCTGTTTCCGCCCACTTTCGTGACGTCGCGATCGGCAGCAATCAGCTGGCTTGGCGAAGGCAGGCCAAGCCGCGCGTACTTTGATTGACAGCTGTATGCAAATTAGAAGTCGACCTTCGGAACCAAGATGGCGATGACTAGAGCAGCGATAACTACACTGGCGGGAACATGCCCCTTTAATGCTATAAAGAGGAAAATACTTATGTGCAGAAAAGATAAAATGGTAACGATGACGAGAGTAGGAGTCTTCCTTTTTTAATTTTAAAAACCTTTAACTTCTGGCGATTATGGGGAATTCATGCCCTCTAACTTCATTAATCTATTTACTTATTATAAAATTATTTTTAACGAACTCTCTTCAGGCGGTGTTGGGAAAGTGTCAACGATTGTGATGGCTCCATGAGGGCAATAGATTCACGCCAATGACTTATTATAGAATCCTGGCAGTTAATACGTTGATGAATAATTTAATGATTGGGCCTATCATATCGAAGAAAGCCAATCTCCCTGTATTACCTGATCTATTGTCCATCAATGACGGTAGCTATAGCTCCGCGCGTCACCGCAGTTCACATCGCACTTGTCTTCGCGTCCGTTGTGTCGTCACTCATCGAGCACTCTCCTCATGAATCGTAGACTGCGGGCCTTACTCTGACCAAAACAACAACAGCAGCGTAACTCTCAAAGAGTGGAGACACTACATTGGTGGGTGATATAACGCGAAGGATCACGTTGGGTTCTTCACTTGCTGCATGCCCACTCCAACAGTTCCGTGGGTGGATTTGCTACCATCAAGTTTCTTTCCTTCTTTTCTATAAAGGGAATAGCGCAGAACGAAAAAAGCTACGCATGCTTACAGAAGAACCGAAGAGGAGTCGTTTTCGCAGGAAGGTACTGAAGTGAAGAAGTAGATACGTTTCTCTTGAAGAGGACTTCACACGCTATTTTATTCCATGAAAGGTGCTCGTCGATATTGAGCCTCTTTCCCTTGTCTTCATCACTTTCTTCGAGGAAGTCTGCTTTCATTTTTTGTTTGTAAGAGCTCCATATTAGCTTGCTATCCATCACCATGTTTCCACCACAGCAGACGATGTTTCCCCACTGTTTAGCGACGAGAATCGCTTGTGTAATTTTCGCACTTTTTATGTGCCTGGGTGGGTTAATAGTAGACACGAACTGCACACCACTACATGATGAGACTGTTGATTTTGGTGAGAGAAACCATCGTGGCATCCACCCAAGTTTCTTGGACGTACGGCCGCAAATCGAAAAAAGGTTTCCCAAAATGCTGGTAAGTATTTAACTTGGTTGCATAATTCCATCTACATTCACGCTGTTACCTCGGTCACACCGAAAAACTAATTCTAAACCTACATTCAGATTGATTCTCAGCCATTCAGGGTAACGTAATTTCATGCTCAGTCTGGTGTCGGTCTGGTATCGGTCTTCTCAGATTGACTTTGGTGTATACTTGTTTCAATATATTAACCATAACGGTATGATGTAGTGAAAGAGAGCTCCTAGGGTTCGTTGTTTTTAATAGGGACGTTTCACCAATACAGACGTACCTCGGAAACAAATATACTGAATCAATTTCCAGCTGACTGGTTCTTTATTATGGACGTTGATTTTTTAGCTTTGTCATTCGCTTTGGTGTGAAGTGCGAATGCAAAGGAAAACAACACGAAACAAAAATAAAACCGCACAAGGTCGAAAGAACAATTCAGACGGAATCAACGTGGATATTCAATACAAATGTTGATTGTGATTTGATGATATTAGTTTGTAAAATGCAAATAAATGTTATGAAGGAGTTGCAGCTCTGAACAAATCACACAACCGAATAGAAACCCGATTTCTTGCATGAAACTATTTATTTTTGGTAAAAAGAACCCGCGCAATTAGAACTGGTAACAACATGAACATATCCATTAGGAGTGAGTCTAAAATTTGAACAAATTAATTATGCATCAGCAATATTTGCAGTATTGTACTTTCTTCCTTTTTTGTTGGTGTGAAAAGCATCAAGCATTGTTCTCACTGGCAGTAGATAATTGTAGGTCTCAATCGATGTCAAAGTTGTTGTTGTTTTAATTTAAAAGTGTAATAAATGCATTGCACGAATAAACAATAAAGTGTTCCCCGATGCTCTATTATAACATGAGATGAGCTGGTATTTGCCTTCATAAAATTAAAACAAATTGCCATCTTTCACAGAGTCTCAACGGAAAACAATTATTTACCTGCCCACTTGGAATTCATCTCATTTTACACTCTTATTTACGAATTACCACTGAAATCCCTTTTTCCTTACGTTAAATTCATAAACAAGGTTAGTCGAAGATACCATACCTTGAAGAGCAATCGAATAAAAGAAACATTTGATATTTAATTGGCGAAATTAAACTCAGGGGGGAACTGAATCAACTCAGGGAGCAGTGAAAGTTGAAATAAATTGCCATAGACCTAGTAGACTGAGCAATAATATAGATATATTCAGAATCAGACGATTATTATCTTTTTGACGAATGGCGAGACAGTGGATGACCAGTTTTTTGCATTTAAAAATGCAATTCAAAAGGAAAAAAATCATATACGTTTTTTGACAAGCGTATTGCTCTAATAATTGCTTTGATTTTGCCAAAGGCATCCTACCACTTCCGCTAACCTCTCGAAATGGCATATCCAGACATTCGCTAACAGGAGAGAGAATCCTAGTCTAACCGGGGAGGGGGTTATCTGTGCAGCCCCTCATGTTCAAGACCCACTTAATGTACTATGTAAGTGTTATCAATTTATTTTGTCGGTAGGGGGGGGGGGGGGTATTCCAACTGCGAGTGGAAAGGACGATTGGCGGGTCAACTATCGTTGACTCTAATATATATTCATTGATCTATTCACCTCTCTAGCTATTTATCTACCAATCCATCCCTATATATATTTATATATATATAAATTTAAATAAATGATATATATGTATATATCTCTATATATTTCTTTATTTTATCTAGTCATATGTTACCCTTTCTCTCTTTCCCTTTCAATGTTATTATTCTATATATCACTCCGTCTCGACAAATTCATTATTCAACCTATTCCTTTTCTTTTTTATTCGTTCCTTGATTTCTGGACAAAGTGTTTCAAATTCATTATTCAACCTATTCCTTTTCTTTTTTATTCGTTCCTTGATTTCTGAACAAAGTGTTTCAAATCGTTTATCTTCACTATTTCGTTTGATTTTTTTCCCCTTTGTATTCGTTTACCTCTTCTTCATACCTTTCTCCTTCCTTCTATCTATGTTTGTTCTTACATGACATTCGGTCCGATTATCACCGCTCTCTCTCTCTCTCTCCGTCTCTCTTCATTTCTCTCTTTCACCTCTCTCTCTCTTCCTCTCTCTCTCTCCCCCTCTCTCTGTCTCTCTCTCTTCCCTCTCTCTACCTACCTCGATTGTTACACGACATGCTCCCCAGTGTGATTTAATAATGCGATCCTTCCCTCTTTACTGTCCATTCAGTATCTTCTTTCTTCTAAATCTTCTTTAGCCCAGATATCAAATTAACCTTCAAATGACCTTCACTTCGATGGCACAGGTGAATAGAATCTATTTTTGGATGGCATCGTTTTCCATCTCTAATTTCATTAGGACTTTGATAAAACGTGTATCGGTCTCTATTATCGCTTTCGACTGTAAAGATAGCACTCGATATACCCCAAAATAAGTCGTATGTATTCCAGTATTGTATCATTGTATCCATTTGATTGTACATATACATGGAAACACTTTTACATATTTCAAATATACTTTTGTAAAGTTGAAAAACATAACATTAACTGACAGCTGGAATATTTAGAATAATGTATTAAAGTTCTGTCAATTCAAATATTTATATAAATATATTTAATGTTTTGTTAACCCTCCCCCTCAAAAAGATAATATAAGACCATGGTTATAATAATAATAAAAGGTAATAATATTAATAATGGTCTTTATAATAATGTTAATGCTATGAACTACCCTTTAACTGACCTGGAGAGAACAACAAAAGGTTTGAGTTTCCATATTTTTGATGAAATATCAAGGTCATTTCGCTTCCCTGCTGAAGGAATGCCTTCAAGGTAATGCCCCATTTCTCTCTGTCGCATGCTTTTCTTCATAGTTCTCTGATATATTCCGTGCATCTCCTGCATTCTCTCTCTCTCTTTCTCTCTTTCTCTCTCTCTCTCTCTCTCTCTCTCTCTCTCTCTCTCTCTCTCTCCATGTACGTCTGGTGTGAGATCAAGGTATCCAAGCAGTGGTATATGTTTCAATCCGTCATTTCCTACCAGGACTAAGTGGCAAGCCACCTTCTATCTCTTAGGGTCTATATGTTATTTCTTGTAATTATTACACCTCTGTTCCGCATCAGACCTCTGTGCTATCATACAATGAAACGAGAGATTCATAAGAGCAACTCATGGCCATGCTTGCTGCATTTGAGGTGTCATTTCCTTTGCGCCAATCAATGGCATTCCGGCGCATAAGGGTACAGGATAGGCTTCTAGGGTGCAATGGCCTAGCGCCATGTTTCGGGACATTGGCGTAGTAGCAAAGTAAATTAATCTGCATGCACCAGTCGACGACTTAATGTTGTTCGCTCTTTACTGTAGCCTAATAATACAACCCTGCGTCAGTGATTTCGTCTGTACATTATAGACTGTGTCTAAGCAGAGACAAAGCGTCAGCTTGAACCTTTTAGTAGAACATGTGCTTTCGTTCTCAGATAACAACCATGACAATCGCCTGGAACGAATATCCTTGCGCTAGGCCAAATGAGCTGCGTCTGTACGTACAGAATGCATTTAATCAGAGACAAAGCGTCGGCTTTAACTCTTTAGTAGATTGCGGGGAGTGATATTGATTTTTCAGATTACAACATTTACCGTGATAAAGGCGTGCCTGGATTAGACATCATTGTCTTAGGCTATATCATAGCACCATTGAATTGTGTCAGAACCTAGAGATTGCGTCTGAGCAGAGTCCAATCGTCGGCCTTAATACGCACCATAATAGCTTCAGATAACAACAATGACAAAGGTGCATCTGGTATGCAAAACCTTTAATAAGCTCTCACACTAAATTCTCTTTCAGTTACTTATCCATGGCTTCATATGTTGTTGGTGGAATTTCAGCGTTCTGAATAAGAACGTACTTTTGAACGAAATTATTCTTTTGTTAGGTTATTTCTCTTTTTTTTGCCCCGGTCCAAGTCAGGTGTCAGGTATCTCTCGAGAAAGATAGCAAGGTTACGATTCATACAAAGAAATAACGTCTGACCGTCTAATGGGAGATTATGACCCCCCCCCCTTCCCCTCTCTCTCTCTCTTTCTCTCTTTCTCTTTCTCTCTCTCTTTCTCTTTCTCTCACCCTTTTCAATAGTCTCGTTTTTTACGAGCTTAAATTACATAGAACACGGGGGGAAGGTTGATGAAAATGTTTTACATATATCAATTTTGATGGCAAATTCTTATATGCAGCTCTTAAAATGTTAATGTTTTGCCCGAGTTCAACGGATTGATTCATTCGAATATCCCAATACATGTATAGGTAATGGAGCACTTCGATGTGTCGATATGAAGGTAGACTTTAAAATGAATAGAAGTAGGTTGAAGGAACAGTAACCTGTGGCTGTTGGGCGGATTTTTCAGTTCGGAAACGCCTGTATCCCTTTTCTAATTAATTGTACCAATTTTCCTTGTCCAGATTCATTGTTCGGCAGTTCATTCTTCATTCTGTATAATACCTCTTTCTACATCATTTTGTTGTATGATTCCGTCATCCGACCTTCTATAAATATATTTCTGCATTTTCCTCTTGGATGTAATAATTTGGTTTGACTGCCGATGATTTCATGCCTTTTAAAAATACATGTACATTCATTTCTGTAATATTTCTTTCTATATATAAAGGGAAATCCAACCTTTTAACTGCTCTTAAAGAAAGCGGACAAATCAGAGAAGCAGTTTTATGAAAGTTTGAACGAAATCGGCCAAAAAGAAGAAAATGTTGGGAATGTTTAAAATTTGTAATTATCAAACGTATTGGCACTTCAAATAAGCTAAATCAGCAGTGTCATTGTAATGAAGCACTGGATAACTTTCCCATTTGTTCCAAAACAGAAAATGGTTAAAATGTAAATTTTCAAGAGGTTTGACTAAGGAGGCCCTTTTCTTTTTAGATAGCGTTTCATGATTCATGCTACCCACGATATATTTTGAGACGTGCCGCAAGGGAGTGGACGCCGAGAAAAAAAAATACATTTATGATATATATATTCTGTACACGACAAACACTCATAACTTTCTTATTATCGGTCCGATTGATTTTACACTTTGACCATCCTTTTCCCCTTATTTTTCTGCTTTCATACACATGGAATTGTTACAAAGGTTAGATTGCCCTATAAGAGTCATATATCTCACTGTATTGCATATCAGGTTCTTGTTGTAATAGCCTGTTGAATTGCATCATCTATCGTTGTCTCCATCATCATGCTTTCTGTTTCTTGGTATTCTCCCTCTCACTCATCGTAAAATCCTGTAGTGGACTTTCCAATATACTCTTACTCATTAATAGAGAGTTTTGGTATTGACCGCTCCTCCCATTCCCTCATTACATCCTACATTTTGTAGCAGAGAAAGTACTCTGGCTGTTTTTAGAATGAACACTTTTGTTTAGACATCAACAGGTCAAATGGAACAGCATCTCTGTCCAAGTCCTTCATATAATAACGTCGATACGTACAAGTTATGTGATATGTATAATTGTACATTGATTGGCACATTAATTTGTCATTAGATGACGCACGAGACTACTGAAATTGCCTTAGGTCAATGTTTGAGTGTCTTTTCTTCCACCTTTCATCCACCTTTCATCTCTCTCTCTCTCTCTCTTTCTCTCTCTCTCTCTCCCTGGGTTTGTGTGTGTATGTATGATATGTATTCTGTCTGTCCATCTCACTACTCATACATCTAATAATGTTTCAAATCCTCAATCGATTATTCTTTCCTACTTTCTTGTTTAATTTTCCTTTTCCTTTCCTGCCTCATCTCTCCATCATCCCATTCATTCATCAAGAACGATATTGTAACACATGAACATGCGCTCTCGTTATCTGTCACTCCACCGTCTCTCTCTCTCTCTCTCTCTCTCTCTCTCTCTCCCTCCCTCTATCTCTCTTGTTCTTTGTTTCTCCCTTTCTTTCAAGGTTCCTAAAAATAAAATAAAAATCTTAAACACACCCTCACGCAAAATCCGTCCTTTGTTACCTCCTTTTCACAGATGTCCACAACCATTGTTTGTTCTATTCCTGTATCTCTATTTTCTTCATTCTATCCCTCTTTTATCCTCCTTCACCGCGAAGCATTTTTTTTCGCACCACAATTCATGCATTAACCATCCTCCAATGTCTTTTCTCCTCCTAATGGTGTTACTTAATCCGGATAAATACGTGACAATTTGAAGGACAGAGTATCTCCTCTTCTTAAGTAAAACGATCCCTAGAGAAAAACCAATGTACAGTCTGAAATTTCTCATGATCTGTGGTGGCTCTCAACACGTCTGCATTTTGTAAAGGTACTTCCTAAATTTGTGGTGATGCGCCGCAACTGACTTTAAAGTAAAAATGAACAAGGTAACCACGTAAAAGCAAACGGTAAGTGAAATACTTATTTGAAAAATGATGTTTTTATGCGGCCTGCCGCGGTACATGCTTCATGATCTAGCTCATTATGCCACCCGAATTTGGATATCCGTGGTAAGGGTTCGAATCCCAGTACTAATGTCCCTTGACAAGACATTAATCTGCATTTGCCACTTTTTACCCAGGTTTACTGAGTGGGCGTCTGGATGGTAGAAAGTCTCTGAATACATGAGCGTGTTATCATTGTACCTTGGCTGATTCATGATTCGTAATCTTGAGGATGTGTGATTTACGAAACTTCTCGCTATCGTCGTTTTAAGATTTTTACATTGTCGTGAAAAATAGATCAAAAATCAAGGAGCCCTTTTTGCATGTATTGTTTTACCTCAAATAACTCCGATGTTGTATACATTTTAAAAGTCAAACATGAGCGGGAAGAAAGCAAAAATGATTGATATTGATATTTCGTTATCGTCTAAAGTCTTAGATCACTCACCACCAAAAAAAAAATGATATATGATATCCCGGGGACATGTCTGCCGACGATACAGCGACCACAAAAGGATGTGGAATAGAAGAACAATCGACTAACATCCTGCATGTGAGACATTTCTCTGACAGTGATATTATCTGAGATCGTATATCCATAGATGGAAATATAAAGCTTGGAATTTAATTTTTGTGCTCGAGCACGTGACGGAAGTTCGAATTCAGTCAATCAAAGTTAAATTTGGATTCCGGAATTGTTCACAACAAATTTTTACAGTGGAAGTTTTGACGTCCTAGGGAGAAATCACGTCACACATCTTATAATTGATTTTTATTTGTGGAAGAGGGTGATATTTTTGTTTGCTCAGGTGTATATTGATGAAGGGTTCTCAAAATCATGGAATGTATTATCTGAAATGAGATAATACGTTATGATTATTATGCCGACTAAATATTGAGGAAGAATATCAACCACGTTTACAGAGAGATGATGACAGCGAGCAGTGTAAAAAGTCAAAATAATGTCAAAATCAAATCAAAATCAAAATCAAAGTTAAAAAAGGCAGAGGGATACTTTCAAAATGGCAGATTTACAATTACAACATGCTAGCTCCAACAAGGCCAACAACTTTGACATTGATTATTGAACATCCTTTCTCGTAGGTCTATATTGCATTATGCCTTTGGAAAGTTTCTAACACACCTAGCGAAAGGTGAAAAACAAGAAACAAGACAATAGTAAAGAGTTTTTAAAGCAAATATCAAGTTATTCAAAGATACAGAGTAGCTTCTCAAACGTACCAAACTTTATAATCAGTTATTTTTTAGCAATTAAAGATAATATCATAAGATTTGTTACCAAGGGAAGCCTCAGCAACATTAATGCTGTTCATCCCTGCAGTAATTATTACCCTAGCACTTGCCAGATACCCATTTATACGTAAACGAAGATTGGAAAATGTCTTGCCAATGTTTATTAATTTCTTGCCAAAGGAAGTTAGTGCAGGGCCGCAATTCAAACCCTAAATCCTTGGATTAAGAGGCAAGTGAATGTACCACCGTATCACGACACCTTTACGTAAAAAACAACAGCAAAACAAACAGGCAATGGAAACCGAAATGTAGTTTAGATTACAGTAAGGTGTTAACATGTCATTTGTCCATTGATCACTGTTTGAATGGCCAGGATTTAATGCTATCTTGCTTTTTTTTAATACGTCGAACGAAATGCAATAAATGATTGTTTTAATCTACTTTTTATTTTGTACTACCAACATATACATTTTAATATTCATAATTATTTATAGAAGTGACAAAATATAGATATAACCCTTCCCAATTTAGTCACTCATCTTCTTTTTTTAATTCCTTGTGAAAAACCGAAGCGATGGCGTCATTAGGAAAACTTCAATCCAGTTCACTTTCCTGTCAACAACTCACAAACATATAATCGTCCGAGATTTTGTAACTTATATTTTTTTGTTCTGCCTCACTGGAAAGCCTGTAACCTTGGATGTAAGATGTTAGCCACTTATATCCTGGTACTCTTAGTTAAGTGCAATGGATTTATATTTTTTGCAATTAAAATAAAATATTACTTTACTAATTTGCATACCTAATCCAATTGGATCAGAACTGAAGCAAAGTAAACAAAGATAGTGGATTTTCGTAAATTTCAAACCTCAGCTACTGAGATATTAACTACCTTTTCATACTATCATTCTAGTTCAATGAATAAATTACGACAGCCTACGGGGAGTTCTTAAGTTCTTATATCGGGAGATCATAAACAACCGCGCCCTCAGGCTATATAATATGATAATGTTCAACTATATCCACTTTAATTCCAAATAAAAATACCGTCTCTTGTAGGACCTTGAAATGCTTTAAAGACATATACATGTATAGTATGGAATTTAAAATGCCAATGTTTCCAGGAAGATTTTTTTTTTTACCAACAAATATTTTGGCGATTCCATGATTATGAGAAACCTTCGAATTGACTCGGTTTTATTGAGTAAATCACCTTGGGACTTTTTTCCCAGTGTATTTTCCCAATATCTGAAAATCTGAATAGCAGACCCGTTAAAGTTCAATAATCCGTTAATAGATTTTAAAAAAAATTAAAAAACAGGTGCATCGTACAACCTTATGAAGTTTATATAAATATCAGTGGAAACGTCAAGTAATTTAATAGTTTCGCCCACGGAAACAATTTTCTTACTTTTACTACGGAATTGTCAATTGTCACGGTTAAACCAGAGACATAGTACATGTAGGTCCATGGTGTAATAAACCACTCTTTGGAGATGAACATGAAATTGGTACTTGCTGTAGTTTTATAGTGAATAGATTCGCGGATCGGATATCGTAAAAGATATGCTACTGTTCCTCGAATATCTTATCAAAATTTCTTGCTCAGCAATGTTCATACGTTTAAATTTGCAAAAATAGCTACATCGAAGATGCAATAATAACTCACTTGTCAACATCGTGCCCTAAGGGGCTCAAAAGTGCATTTCCCGCCCAAATTCGGAGTAGAAAATGAGATTTAGCCCGAAGCGTCGCTTTTTATGTTGTCGAGCTGTCAGTTACAAATCCTCTTTTCTCGTTTGCTTAAGATCTTCCTTTGTGTGTGTATAATTCACTAAAAAATCTAAATTTGACGTCCGATGGGAGCGTATAATAGTTAGAGATACTTTGATATTAAAAGGCCTGAACATCATATTGACCATCACGTTTTTGTTAAAGGCTCATTTCAGCGATGTGAAATGTTACATTGGATAATACTACGTCAGAACTTAATGTAATTTTATGATAGACGAATATGTTCATAATGTATTTAATATTATCCTTTTAATTTATTGTTGTGTTGTACTCCAAATGGCAAATAAAGGTGCTATGACTTTTATCTGGACCTTTCTAAAAGCAATTGTTCATCATCATTTTTATCATTATAACTATTAACTTAAAATAACACAATGGCCTAATAGACTTACTGACATGATGGAATAAAACCAAATTATTTTCTCACAGAGATCCTGATTCAAATTGATGGAAACTTTCAAAATAAAAATGCTCAATTCAGTATTCTAGAACTTGTTTTGGACAAACCACTGTGTGCAGGACGATGGGTGTTTGTTGTAGGGTAGAGTCTGAACATCTAGTTTCTCAAATATTTGTTTGCCGTAGTGAAAGAGAATACAGATGCAAGAGAGAGGACACCAATTTTATCCCCAACGAATCGATCTATGTCGATACATTTAAGTCGTCGTGGATGATGATGTGTTAAGTGTATTTTATTTGTAGGAAGACGCCGGGAAAAACAAGACAAGGCTTCTTATTGAATCAAGGGGTCAATTTGTTTTCCAGCTTTTCAAATTCGAAACTTTCTTGAATATGATTTTTTTTATTTAATTTTTTTAAATAATTAAAGCAGACTCGAATCTAAACTATTGAATTACCTGCATGTCTCTTATTCCCCCTCTCTCTCTCTCTCTATCTATCTCTCTTTCCTTCTCTCATTCTGTCTTTCTTTTGCTCCATCTCTATCTCGCTCTTTCCCTCTATTTTCCCCTCTCTCTCTCTTTATCTCATCTATTAAACACACCAATACAGTCATTCAAACTATGGTATTTTAATCCATTGAAAATTGAATTTGTATTCTCTCCGTTTACCTTTAACAAGTCCGGAAATTCTTTCCCCATGTTTCAATGCGACCCAGTAAATACTAACTCAATGAAATAAACATATAATAAAGTTGTCACAAGAACAAACACCCAATGCTTTCATGATTATGTCTCCTCTGACGTCAGACAAATTGCATAATTCATATGAAGAGAATGATAGTTCAATCGCGGTGGCTTTTTAAAGGTAGGCCTATCATTGATTGATTCTGGGAAAGGTCGAATGATATTTCATGCTGGCGTGTAGTGAAACTTATTTTCAAAGCTAACTCTCATCCATTAAAATTTTGAAGAGAAACACCTATCATTTGCAAAATATGTTTATAGATCAGTTTAGATTTATGGACAATTCTTATCATAAATTATTTAAATAATCTGATGACGTACTATTTCAATCACTTAAATATTTGTATCAGCCTTCTCTATATATGAAATACATTATGCAGTTGAAATTATTGCTATGTCGCGCAAGTATGTGATCAGCCTTCTGGTCCTCAAAATAATACTTCCTCATTTTAGAAAGTTGGACAAAGTAATAAAGACATCGGTAAACTGATATAGATTTAGGGCGTGTATTGACTTCAAGACGAGTGTCAAATGTTACATACTAATACAAATAGAAGGCTCACTGCAAGTTGAGTCCATCTTTATATTAAAACTACATACTTGACATCTTCCCCATACCTATGAGATTTGTACTCGATAGAGTATTTGCTGTTGCTTATTTTGGGCCTTGGTACTCAGAGATACGAGAAGGGTATCATATGAAACAGATGCTAATCTCTTTACCAAAGCATCCATGCTCAGATTTTAATGAGTTTATAAATTCTTTATAGCAAGCCTCTAAAGTTCGATTAAACTTCCTGTACTTAATGTAATAGCGCCCAGTTTATTGACCAGCAGTCAACATTGCGTATGATGTCTTGACAAAATAAAAACATTTTTATTTGTAAATACTATCATTCTTTAAATTGGAAGTTAGTATTGTAGTTTCGAAATACAAATATTCCGTTCGTCCTAAAATTACACACGCCTCCTCCAATTAATTATTTCACTTTCTTCGTGTTTTGTGGGGGGGGGGGGGGGTTATTTTCAAGTACCATGAGCACCTGGATTTATTATTGAGGTCAGTGCGATTCACAAATCAAATATATCTTTCAATTTGTCATGACTCGAATGTCCAAAATCAAAAATAATGTACATGTGAAGTGGCTTTCAATTGGTGTTTCACAAAACGAAAAATACAGCATGCACAAAGATGGATTGCTGTACAAGATGATATGACGAATAAAGTAGAATTTCAATTCCTTACCCCTCCTTGTTTGTGTATTCGGGTCTTGGTATGATTTATTTTGTTTGATCCGATGACGACCCACTCATGCCCCTTCTAGAGGTTTCTTAATGGCCTTGACCTTGAAAATACATTTCGAGTTCTTTTCCATGACCAGCGGCTATGGGGTTCTTGAATAACGATGTTCAAGATTGGTCGTGTAATGCATGTTCGAACTACCCAATATGTAAACTTGTGGATACATGCATCAGCTATAACTCCTACTGACAACGAACAAGGTATACCTTAATCTCCTCTCTGGGAGCCCTTCGCATTAACATAATAATAACAGATTAGTTCTAAACGTAACTCTTTTATGTAAATGTACTTCTTAATTTCTCTTATTATTTAATAATTAACGATATGTTTTGATTATCGTATCCCTTTTCAATACACATAAAAGCATTTTTCTTTTTTCTTAAATAGATTAATCCTTGTTCTGCTTACCACGGATCAAGGCACACAGCGTTTACAACTTCCATTACATTTCATATAAGGTTAGGGATATGTTTAGACTTGAATACGAACAAATGCCTCCCACTTCGATTGTAGAAGGATATAATATTTTATACTTTAATACACCCAATCAAATATCAAGGTGGTATTAACTTAATGAGGTATGAATATGAATCCTCTCACTACAGCTCTCCTGCGTGCCAAAAAAGATTGCAGCCCAATTTGCCTCTAATTTGAGAACTAATTCAAATTGATTTACGAAAGTAGAGGTTCTTTTATATTTATATATATTGACTATTTTTCTCTGTCAAATTCAAATCATTGGTAATTGCTGATACTACGATGACATACCAAATGCATCTATTACATCTTGATTTATGGTAATTCTACCTAGTACTAAGAGCCTGTGCGTATATGATAATTTTCACAAAGGTAATTTAGAAAAAGAAGTTATAAAAAGGTGATTAAAAAAAAATTCGTTGAGTGGGCATTACAAGAATAATAAATTTGAAATAAATTCAAAAATTAGATACACTAAATCAAGAAAGCAGCAATGAAATCCTTATCTAGCTAGAAGATAAAAAAAATCATCTCACTTAATATATGCATAGCATTATCTACAATCATCGGTGATTATTGCCTTACTCAGAGATTGGACAATTGGGGGAAGGACGAACGTCATTCAGAATACAAGAATAATAATTCCTTTCGTGGTGTAGCCTATACATGGTGTCCCTGAAAAAGGGGGAAACTGAAATTTAATGATAAATCACTCAGTCATACCAAATTACGTTTTGTATCGGTGTATACGTCATTGGGAATTTTGGTGTTTCCCTTTCATTTGTCTCTGAAGTGGCCGTGTATGAAATTCAATTATCCAAAATAAGCGAATGGCTGTTTCATTTAGTCCATTATGGAGTTATGTATAACATAAGAAAAATAAGACAAGGCCTGTTATTGAATCAAGGCATCGAATTTAGATTTTTCACTTTTCAAATTAAAACTTTTGATTCTAATTACACAACTTGTATAAGAAAATGAAATGTTTCGGGATGCCTTACTTTGTACATATATATACACATAATTTTAAAAAGCTCATATTCTTATCTTTCAATTGATAATATAATGATAAACTTGGGTTTTCCTTTTTTCAAGGGATGTCTGTATTTCCGATGAATGCAAGGAATGAATGTACATGTAGGTGCAACCTCTATCGGAAATGACGTAGTTTGTCATGCTTTGGATCTTGAATTCAGTATTGCTTATTTCAATTTATGACTGTTGTTATTTGGGTATCGAGTTTATTTGTTCCTCAGTCATAATATTCCCCGTTAAGTGACCCTTTACATTACATGTATGTATTAATACAATAATCATCCACGATAAAGGAATGAAACTACATGTTTCCCTATATTTATGTACATAATGTTCGTCACGTTTTTGGAGTTGTCTGTACGTCCAACCGTCTGTCCCCCACCTCGTTATCGCGTTTTTTAAGGAACCGTTTAAGACTCAAATCTCCAAATTTAATGCTAGTATCGAAGGCATCACCATAGGGAGATGAACTAATTAGATAAGGGGAAGGAGGTCAAATGCATAGATAATGGAGGACTTTTCAAGTCTCATGAAAATCGTAGAATTCTATATGACTTTTTATATATATTTTTTTTTTTTTTTTACTAAACTCAAGAACCACTTGACACATGAACTTTAAACGGGTATGAATCACCATAAATCGATTTTGTATTTCGTTGGAAGTAAAATCAAACGTCACCCAAGCCGATTTACATTTTCGTTATTCTTCATTATTTTTACATTTTATTTTAAGTCAAACTCTGCACATCGATATATTGACGGATTCGTAAAAACAATACTGTGCTGACAATTAACTGGGCAAACAGACGGAAACGAAATCAAATTCGTGTCATTCATGCCATTCATGTGACTTTCCTCGGTAACAATGCATTTCTTAAACATCATTATACATACATGAATACTTAGTGTGAAAGGGAAGTATTACAGCTGTATTCAGATTTGTTATGTAATGTAGTTTTCCAGCAATGATCAGCATTAATAATAAAATTGAGATATTTCAAAGATATCCGGTCTATATGGTGCGTTTCGAAGAGCACAGAGATATTACAATCATTTATAGAGCCATTAGGTGTGTGAAAAACTCGTATACGAATTCAAAAATCTGTACTACACTGTAAAAAAAGAATAGTCGAAATAACTCAATAAAATTGAGGAAAAGAATTGCCTTATTTTTATGAAGTAAATATTACCTACGGCATCTTAAGTAGAATTTACTTATTTTGCTGAATAAATTTTTACTCAGTCAAATCGAGTTACATTAACGTAAATAATTTAAGTATTGTAATCATTTTAGATAATTAAAAAAAAGCTATGATAGGATTACATATTGCACGATTTGGTACCCATCTAATCTAACAAGTAACATCCACTAATCATTCACTACTTCTATTTAAGATTTAACCGTTTATATATATCTACCACCATCACAAACTATTACATACGCTTCAATTCGACACATATTGAAAGGCTCCAAATTTTATATATACTTGATCGTAGCATCTTAAAAGGAAAATTGGTTGACAATTTCCTGAAATATCAAGTTTTGATTTGTTTTGAACTGGGTAACAATTAAAAATTGTCTTGTCTTTGCTTAGCCATGTTAAATGAATTAGTAAATGTTTTAAGTCCTTAAATTTTCATTCAACCACAAAAAATAATTGTTTTATTTAAAAAAGAGTTTAATTTGGTCTTAATGAATATTCATAAATTATGTAAATATTTCTATTACGCACTGCATCGGTCCTTACTTTAAAAAGATAAGAATAATCAACATAAATTGTTTGAGTAATACGTATAATTTCTGATTTTGAGTTAAAATTACTAAATTAATACAAGCTGAAATTACTTAAAGTTCTTATGTATTTGATTTTACTTAAATATTCCACGTATGTTCTACTAAATTGAAAGTTTGAGTTAGCAAGACTTAAATTTAGTGCGTAAGTGGCAAAACTAATGTTTTCAAGTAAATTCTACATGGAAAAAATACGTAAAAATTACCAATGAACAAATTCTTTTTTACAGTTTACGAAATTTCTTCCATTGCCTTATTAGTATTAATATGGCATGATGACGAGTATGATATTTAAAAAAAAATTATTGAATGCAAGTAGCATGTTTGTATTTGTTTCTTTTAGTATGTAATGCTTCATACTTATACTAAAGCATATAGGGCTACGATTATTCTTTCATTTTCATTAGAATACAGTAATCTCTTCTGAGAATTCACAATAGCGCCTCAGTTTGAAATTCAGCACTCTTACTAAAACCGCCATCTGTAAACTCTAAACTCAAAAAACTGCCTCGTTTACCCGAGGTAGTTATTGTACACGGATCAGCTGAGGAACAAAAGTTGTTAATAATGTACGATGGCTAATCAAAATCAACACCAAAGTGTGATTTCCTGATTAGTTTGAGTAGGAACTCTCTAGGTTGTTACTTCAAAGTGGCATCTAAAATAGATTTCATAAAAATGTAAATTCATTCTTGACTCTATGACTCGTACTAACACCGAACTGTACGTTAAACGGTGATCTGCGGTATTTTCTATGTTCGTTCAAGATCATTTTGCAAACAGACGTTAGCTCTTCAGGTTAGATAAAAATGCTATCTGCAGTTGTAAGACACTGGCTCCGCGGTTAATTCCTACATTAACCGACTTCCTAACTTCAACCGTGGACCCAACACTATACCTAACCCTAACCCTAATACTAACCCTAAACTAAAACTCATTTGCAATCCTAGCCCTACACTTATGGCGAAAAAACAAAACCCAGGAGCCATTGTTGCCGCAATCTGCCCCTCTGTGCTGGACGCTACTGCATGCCATGTGCCTTCAACCCATGGCCCAACATTTCCAAATTCATAAAGAAAAGTTCTTTGCCTTTTGTTTAAACCTACAAACATGCATACAGGTATCCCTCGCATTGAAGGGGCAATATATGCTTATACTCTTATTTCAGTCTACAACGCCAGGTTTAAGCCATGGTCTAGAGACCATGGTTTTAAAATCGAGCTGCCTTCTTATTTCGCAGACATTCACTTTCGCTCGCGGTACACTGTTATCGCACTGACACGACGAATCATGAATGAAAGTGAAAGCGAAAGTGAATGTCTGCGAAATAAGAAGGCAGCTCGCAACATACGTCACAATTTCGATACTATCGGTTATTTTTTGGCGATCGTTTCATGCCCATGTAACGCATTTGCATTTGGGGGGCGGCTGATTTTCGATAAAAAAGTCGATATATCTTCGTTATGTGATCATGGATTTTAATGAGACTTGTATCATTCTTCATGGTATTATTAGGTCTATATCGTCAGCTAAAGAAAATCCTGGGGTGGACTATCCCTTTAATTAAAGGCAATATCAATACTCTAGAACGTCGTCTATTGGAAAGTGCGAACATTACAGTAACATATTACGTGATCTCAATATGATTTCTTTAGACAGTAAAATAGATTATCGAAATTGCCCTTTATATTTCTCGAAAGGCTTTTGTGATCGTGTTTTATGCAATAACGGGCCCTTGAAAGCGAGTGCATTTCTTAAGTACCATATTTTTTTTCTTTTCCCTCCTCTCCCATCTCTTTCTCTCCTTTACATTTTCCGTCTCCTTCAAAAGCCACCTGGGGCATTGTTAATCCAAAATGGGTAAGGCCTCCAAGTTGGATACGCCATCGGGAATATTTGTCATTTTTTAATGAATCACCCTGGTTCGGTAAAATCTCAGTCACGTGTTAGAGTGACCGTTAGCTTGCACCCTTTGCATTAATTATTTATATTTTAGAAAAATGCCCCACACAATTGCTTTCCTCTTGAAGAATACTTAAATCAATAGCCTTAAAAAAAATTATAAACATTCTGCTGTTGCGTAATCACTTTGATCTCTATGACAATTTTATTGTATACATTTAAAGACTAATCAACTTGTGAAACTCATGCTGTACATGTACGTCAAAGACGTCACGCGTCCTTTGAACAATATTTAATATTTTTGAAATACTACTTCTTCCCTATAAGTTTTTTTAAATTTTAATATTCGCCATATTTCTGTCATACATAGTCGTTTCTGAATTATATTTGCTATGCATAAACTTGACGTCATCGGTAAACTTTCGGTTACAATCATGTCCGTGCGCTCGTCGCAATTTAAAATTGGTTAAAATACTTATTGGACCAATTTACTACACGTTTCAGACCTTTTTCAATATTTCAAAATCTCGCCGCGCGCGTTTTTGCCCGGGCCGTCCGTACTAAATGTATTTAATTCAATTTCTTCACTTATACTGTGTTGCTGATACGATTCTTAGCAATTTTAAATCAATCATAACCTTTATTGACCTTAAGTTATCTCATAGACGTTAATTTAACCTCAAATGGTTGCACGCGCGCTTTTGAAAAATTCTCCCAAAGTGGCAAACTCTTCAGATTGGCTGGTTACCCCCAATTTCGTTTTCATGTTCTGATAGGGTTTGAATTGGAAATGCGGTTTCATGTTTGCTGTTAGAATGCTTTGACGTTAACATAGTGTTACTTAAAGGAAAACAATTGAATTTGATTCTATTAGGTAATATATATCGTCTATCTTTACTCTGATGTCCTCTATATTTTCTTATGTTGTAGCTGAAAATTTACTCTACAGTTCAATTTTTAATCAGGAGACGGGAACGTGGTCAAATTTCCGATTTAAGAAGAAGACTGCAAAATCTGCCGTAATGGTTTCTACTTGTACGTGGATATCTCCAATTGAGTTTGTGTTATATTTCCTTCATGGATAGTCTACTTGTTTCAGACCTTCTACTTGTACGTTTTTTATCAGAAGACGGGAACGTGGTCAAAAATTCCGATTTCAGATGAAGACTGCAAAAGATGTCATTATGGTTTCTACTTGTACGGGTTTGTACATCGCTTTTCTTGCTGCTCTGCACGATCCGACATATTCGTATAGTAGAAAACCAGAACTTTAACTCTATGAAAGACGTGTTATTTTGTTGTTTGTTCACCTTCTCCTGTCATTAGGGACTTTTAGATTTGTACGACGAGAACGTGAACTGCTACGTGTGACATCCTTTTATTAAGGCAATGTGACGTCCTTTTAAGGCACTACTGGACACTGCCAGGATGTCACATTGCCTTAAAAGGATGTCACACGTGGCAGTCCACGTTCTCGTCGTGCAAATCTTAAGGTCCTTATGAATTTAATGGTTAACAGTGTTATATCAAACAATAGTGGTCACAATCATTTCTACTGTTCTTTCATCTCTGATTACTAAATGAGCTTGTAAATAGGCGTGTTATATAAGTGGAGGGTGGACATTTTTTTAAAAGACCAAATCTCCCATTGAGTTTCTACATGTGTCATGTCTCGATCAAAGCGGCAGATCACCTAATTCGTCGCCATGACGAATTCAATGTCTCGTTTTTATTCGAAACATTCGAATAATGTATAGTATACTCGGCTTACTAATCGATACCACCTCCCAAGTTCCCGCCATTTACAACATGGAACCCGCAAAAATTAAGGACACAACTGCCTGTATCTATTTCATTTTTTTTAATTGAAGATATGACTGTATTCTGCAATTTGCCGTTGATATTCGGTTGAAACTAAATCGATTTTACCTTGACCTTATCCCGACAAGTGGGACTGACATTTGCGACAAAAAATAGTCTGCAAATAAAGGTTATTTTCATTGAAAATATACAAACATGTCAATTATTGACATTGCTCGTTTCCTGTAAGTATATATGATTAGGTATAATCACCGTCAAAATCATGCGCTAGGAGTATGGTTGCATGTATAATTCATCACTAAAATCTATGTGAGGATTGTACATGATTGCACACCTGCTTGGCTTGCCAACGATTGATGAGTGTTATATGCCGTGAAATATTGAATTGTGATTTGGTAGACCGAGAGCAGGTGTACGAATCAATATCCTGGTGTTAAGACTCCATCGCTTACACCTTGCTCCTGCTACTGGTACCACTTCGACTAATCTCCAGCCTTCAAAGTGTGACGACTGGGTTGCTATTTTAAGAATTGCAATGAAATCATTACGAAATGAAGAGTAAAGAACATGAGTATTATTTGATACCCAAGCTTCGGTTATGTGACTTTAGGAAAAGGTCATTTTCCTTGTCATGAGCGTCAAGCTTTTTTCGGGAGCTTAAAGGGATAGCTGAGTTTTTGTTTCAGACCGCAAATGCCTTCAAAGTGCCTTTAGGGTTATAGGTATAGTGCATTCTTATTCATGATATTTCTAGTGCCCTTTTAGAACCTAAAATTGCTATGAAGGTAATTTTAGACCCCAACATGTGTGAAATTTAAATCAAATACTATCATACTAATTCAGCATCATTTAAAAAAATACGGTGACCGTTAGTTAATTAATTAATTAATAATAACAATACACGGGCCAGCAGGTTGTGCGTATTATAACCAACACGAAAAAGCCAATATTGGAATTGGCTGGGGTAAAACATATAAGGCGCTGTCTCGTTTTTCAAAATTACCGAATATTTATGGGGGCCCCACATAGCCTATATTAGAATGGTTATATTTATGGATATTCCAGCCGTCTCTGAACCGATTTTGATCAAACAATGATGATTTTGTCATTTAAATTGTATATTCTTTCAAATTTGACACTCAGTTTTTCAATATCTCACACACACAAAAACTTGTTTAGCGCCCTCTGCAACAAAACTCAACTATTCCTTTAAAATCCCCTCTGGGTTATGGTATACCAAATCAATTACAGGGTTATCTAAATTCAGCTTCATAAATAATAATGAGAAAAACAATCCAGAACATAATTATTAATGGTTTTACCGTACTCAACTTTTCTCTGTAAGCTGTGACTGTCGGCAAAGATTTAATATTAAACCCATTTCATCCCGTTGGATTATACTGCATTAAGATGAAGTGGCAAATATTTCCCCATTCATAGCCAATATTCAGTTATTACCTGTTACCAATAAATCTTTCCGTCAAGAGGGTATGTCATTAACCCTAAGAAAAACCAATTTCCCACACACCAATTTCTTTAATTTCCCATTCCCGTGACGGAAGGCAAATAGGATTTTTTCTAAAGTAATGTTTTGATTGCTCTCTTAAATTATGCATTCAGTCAACTAGTGCGTCGAAAATCAATGACGTATAGATGTAAGGTGCTGTGAAACCCAGCTCCAGCGACTATTGCTCACGCGGTCATGTAAATCAAATTTCCAACTCCTCCCCCCCCCCCCCCCCGACCAAAAACTACATCTAAAACTAACCCTAAATCTTGAATATCCATTGCAACCCTTACCCTATACTTTTTCAAGATGTAAAGCCCGGCTTAAAAAGTCACCTGAGCAAATGCCAGGTCATCAGATGTGTAGTAAATCACATTCCATTGTTTAATTTAGGGACCCGTTTCACGAAGCCTTTTTTTCATTGACAACTGTCAAAAATCAGTGACAAATCCACTGATAACCAATCAGAATCAAGGATTTCAGTAGCTTATAACGAAAACTGTAATTTGTCACTGATGACAAGTTTTGTGGAACACCCCCCAGAAGTCGCGGTAAAAGTATCTAAGATGAGTTCAAAGACACGGCTGCGGTGCTGATAGATAGATATGCCAAAACGATCGCAACGACTTTCGAAAAACAACTCAAGGATAATTTCAATACCTTATTGTACATCCCATAGATATGTTCGGATTACGTAATACCTCAATGTCATGCTCGCATATTGAAAAGGAGATGGACAGGGCTTCGAATTTCCTTACCTTGATTTTTCGAAAGTTTGACATCGTTGTATGTGATACTCTATTTAGTTATATAAGAAAAGGTGAGGAAATATGATTAGTATGAATATATTGAAATACTGTATGTTTTAAAATACTGTGTCCCTTTTGCAGCCAACATCAAATTCTGTAGAACTTTGCAGAAATTATGAATATGTCATGTATGTCCTATCTGTAAAATGTAAACGTTAGCAGTGTCCTAATATTCAAATTATGCGAGGAAACCCGTTTACTTGCTAGACTTCACTGTCAGACACTATTGAGTGACTGACCCGCTTTTTTTCTTCTTTGGTAATAACATACATAAAATGAGCTGTAAAGGGTACAATTACCCGATACTTGTAATGGCCAAACTTAAATTGATTGAATCTTTGCGCAGAATAAAACGTACGATCATTCGGTACAATGGTGTGAAAATCAGACCATTACTAACTGGCTCTATAGCTCTTAAGTCGATTCGACAACTGATAGTCGTTATTTTTCTATTTAAAGACATTTTCAAGCCCCCCCCCCCCTTTTTTTTTTAGCGAAGTTCTAAATTAGTATTATCTTTCAAGTGCCGTTGGAATTTAACATTTTCATTTTGTTGGCCTGCAAATGGGACATAGTACCTTTAAGTGTAAATAGTTCAGATACATGCAAAAATGTGTTTAGCCTGCTCCGGGGATCCATAGTAAAACATTCAAGATATTGAAAGTAACACAAGTCTTTTAAATGTATCATCTTCGTGAAACCATTCAAAAGAAATTCAATTTATATTCATAAATCATGTACCAAATTTATTCATTGAATATAGGAGGTGGTTTAACCACAAAAAAGGTAATTTTCTTTAAGTTTGCTGAAGATCATTATGTTTTTCAAGCTACAGTGTAGAAATCACTTTCCACCTGCTAACCTAATTTTTTTTGTTTCTGTCTCTACAGACCTGTACGACGGATCTGGATTGTTTAGAACTTGATCGGCCCACGTGTTGCGTTCGGTCGCGAATCGGCAATCATCGGGTGTGCAAGCCATTGGGTGGTCTTTTCGATCAGTGCAATCTCCGTAGCCAATCGTTCCCTTGGTTTGGTATTCGAGAGGGATACTATTGCCCGTGCTCCATCGGTCTCCAGTGCGACAACCCAGGACGGTTAGGAGAACGACGACGGGGTCAGTGTGGGTTCTGACGACAGCTCCTGCAGAATTCTTCATGATCGGACTCCCGTCTGTGGCTGATATGCAGTATGTTACTTCAGTCATTGGAACCCCCTCTGGACCTCTGAATGACTATGACTGAAATGACAACAAATCTATCAAGGTGTACTTGTAAAGATGCTTTAAAACTACCTGTCTGTGGAAACTGCGACACTGCGTTGTTCACTCTAGGATTGCTCTCTGGAAGAACCTGCCTTTGTAAACCTTATACACCCACTGACACTGTTACATACATCGGAAGTGCTTTCTCATACCTATTATACAACGACTTCTCATTTTGCATTAAAACGCCTCACATGCAATGTATGAAGCCATTGAGTATCGTCATTGATGTAAGATACATATCCCATGCAGTAACTGTTAGATAATTAAGCACGAAGATATTGCCACCAGTCAGATGCACACACTAAATCATTCTGCAATTAATGCAACATCAAAATATTGACGAAAATCACAAACTTTTCTCAAACGAATAATGAGGAAATTGGGTAACGTAAATTCGTAAACACGTCTAAATTGCACAAAGGGCTAGATAGAACTTTAGTTTGAGTAATGCGTTCATTATTGACTGTGAGTTTTTGTTTTTTTTTGCTTCTTGTGATGTAATTATGGTAGTCATATTTGCTTATTCTCTTAATCTTTACAATATTGCATTTTTTTAATTTACTACTATTACCTTTTTCTATTAATACGAGTAAGGTGGAACAAAACAATCATCGTATTTTTGCACATTTACCCAAGACAAATTCTGTGCATGGAACTCAACACATGTGATAAGTTTAAATAATCCCGATATCCGATAAAAGCATATTTATAATCTTTGCAATATTACAATTTTATAATTTACTATTATTACCTTTGTCTACTGAATACCAGTAGGAGGGGAAAACAATCGACGCCTTTTTATCCACAACTAATTCTATGCATGAAATTCAACACATGCGATAAGTTAAAACTAATCCGGATATTCGATAAAAGCATATTTATTCGATATCCTCTTTGTAAAAAAAAGATCCCATCACCTCCTCTAAAACTCTCATGAAACGGAAACATCCCAAAGTAATGATTTTATTCCACTCTTGATTGAGCTTATTCAAAATGAAATAATTAAATCGAAATAGAAAAGCTTTTAATGGTAATAAGAAAATGACAAGTTAATTTTGATGAAGCCTTAAAGACATTTTGTTTTTAAAAAAAGTTTTTTTATTCTATAATCTATTAATATCTTAATATCAATATGATTTTTGAATTTTCAAAAAATTCAAGCGGGAAGTCTGTTAATCAGGGTGGAAGCAACAAAAATTATGTGGAAGCTTTATAACAAAGTGGAGTAATGAATAATTTATGAATGTTTATAGATTTAGATCAGCAAATGCGCGAAAACAATCGTGTGGATTCAATGGATTGTAACAAGCTAGACATTCAGACTGTTTGTAAAAAAAAAATGAAAAGTACGCTTCAAGATTGATACCAGATTTTTCGGTTTTCTCACAACTCACAAGTAACACTAACCTCGCACTGTTCTTGATATATCATGTAGTCCATGGCATGTTTTTACATGGCTTCCAATAGATCAAAAGAACTGCTCTGCCATGCTGTGAAGAAAATCTTATTTCTAGCCGTTTTGTGTACACAATTATGAATTAATGGGAGAGTTGTCCTACAGTATATCAATTCACACCCTAATCACATCGACAAGACCGACACAAGATCGAACACATTTCACATTTCCACGAATGGCCAAGATTCGATCGGTTCGGAGTCAGTTTTGATGCGTTGTGATTGAGATATGAGGTATTGCCAACTTGCTAATTTAGTTAACTCAACGTTCAAACATTCGTAATTGCTTATTGGGAATCATCATCCATGTCGGGGTATCTGCCTATGATCATAAGGGTTGGATTACTCTTGAATTTCCAAACATTCATTTCATTTTTGTTTAAAGCCGAATAAATGTCATTCCGACGAATGGAATTTAACTCCATATAGGAGTATTTTCATGTAATGTAAACAATCTTCTTCGTTTTCGAAAATAGTGCCGATAACGACTTCATTAGTGTTTTGCTGCAGGCTATATTCTAATCCACATCTTTTGTTCTCATATTCTGGTCTTAAACGCTAGTCATGTCATACATTCCGAATTTCGTATACACATGATTTGTTCTCATTAAAATGAGCAAGTTTTTTTATAATTTCAAATCATTATAAATCTGAACTACTAATTGCATATACGGGAATATTTGTTGTATTTTTTTGATAAAATATGCTGATTGTCATTTGGCAATCGAGATTAGAATTCTAGACATCCAACACTTTTATTTACCATCTTACATCGGTGACTTCCCCTATATAGAAATGGAAAATGATAAATATATTTTTAAACAACATTTATAAAAATAACCCATATATATAATGATTCAGTTATTTGAAAATTTGTGTTGAACAACTGTCTAAAGGATTTCTTAGATGAGATCGTGTTCAGTTTGCCTCATTTCTATATCCGCGTGTTATAATTTGTTGTTATTTCCAACACGATCACTTGATAAAAATAGCGGATTAGAAGAAAAATGACGATATTAGAGATTGATAAATGGGTAGTTCGCTAGAGCTAATAGGTTAGGGAGTAGGACGGTGACACGGATAGACCGGGCGGAGATGCATGCCAGTACCATGTATTGAATATCAAGCATGCGATGTGCGTTCACATTACGTGGGTGTGCGTGAATTGAATCGTGTCACACAAACCCACATAACCATATCACCTTCGAGCGGATCTCTTCCGATTAACCTTTTCTCTAAGCACACTTATGCGTGGCATCGAGCGGACTATGATAATAGCCGGCAATTTTGAAATGGAATTCGTCCTTCGTTCGCTAAAAAATAGTGCCTCGTGTAAAGATGAAATCAATAGCCACTAGAAAAGAAATCGACAGTAAGACGACAGTCTCTCTTTCAAAAGTCAAATTGAATGGATATGAAAATATTTATAATTCACCAAACCTACGCCTCAATGTCTGCTAAGTGTTTTGACGATATCAATGGTATTGGTAATAATGCCTATGTGGAACCCAATAGAAATGTAAAATTGTAAAGTCGATGTTTATTCGAGAAGATACAATTTATGAGATGTATTTATGAAAAAATAGAATTCTTATCATAATAGTTAAAAAAAACGTATCACATCATTATTGTTATTTAGATGCTCAACGAAATGGGAAAACAGTCATTATGAAGACTAAATATTTTGTATACTAAAAAAGGAATTGGTATCCGAAACCACTCCTGTGCACTGGCTCAATCTAATTTAATTCAATTTATATAAATTCTTCCGCACTTGAACAAAACACATTAATAGAATAGAGGAAATTAAGTTTATATCGTAATGAAGTAGTAAAATATTAGTAATATACATGTAAAAAAAAAATTATATAGAAATCAGGAATCCATGATGAAATTATGTGCTTATTCTTTAATCATCTGTTACTTGAAAGATTTCTCCAAGTTATCTTGTAAGCCTATAGCCTTTCATCATTATGACCACCACGACAATTATCATGATCATTAGAGCATATTGAAGACGCAATTGATTTTGAAGTGTAATTACTTATTAATTAGAATTAAAACGTGTGTGGAAAACTCGACTTGGTATAAATTGGACTGCAGGGAATTTAGCAGTAGCATTGGGTCTTGATGATCTGTGCATTATTTTAGTGAAACGATACAATAACATCATAGTTAATGCTAATCTATGAGGATTTCTTTATACCTTCATTGATGTGCCAACAAATTGTTTTCTTTATAGACTTATCTTTGACTTTCGAATGATGAAGATTTAGGAGCAATGAAACCCATGTTATATCCCCATAAAATTATTTTTAAACAAATAATGAATGCCTTATGTCTGCACTTCATTTGCCAAAACCATTTTGTCTCCGAGGGTACTGTTCGATATTCGAGTGATCGAAGGAGATAAAGAGACAGATCATGTACAAAACGATCGCCAACATTTTGATAAATCAACCTAAGGCGATTTTGATACCCTTCTTCATCACCTGCTGAAATGTACACAAATTATAATGACGTATTCGCAATCTGAATATTGTTTGAAATTACCCCTGATTTGATTTCTCTAAAATCTTTGCGATAATGCTGTGCTGTCATTGATTTGAAACCTCTATACAGACACGGTGAAAAAGCGTATAGCCACTACAGTTTTTAAATCGGTGCAGAGATTCATGTGCCTCATGAATTGGAAGCAATCAGCACGATGAATGAACTTTAAATATGGCTAGTTTTAAGCTGGGTTCGGAGTTGCCTTGCATTGAAATCGAAATGCATCATTGTAATAGTATCTAGGTCAGAAATAATACAGCGTGTTTCAACGGTTCATCCCTGCGATGCACCACTATGACCTTACCAATAGATCACTGTAATTAAGAAAATGACGTAAGCGCTCGCGATCTTAATTTCCTCTCATGGTAATGTCGGTAAGAACAGAAGATATTCATTCCTTAATTTATCCCCCGCCCGACAAAGCCAAAATAGTTTGCGATTTGCTATTACAATTGTGTATTACGATTCTAGTTTCCTGTTATTGCATCTATGTAGGAAGTTAGGTATTTGGAGATCACGTAAAAAGCTATACGCCGTAGAATTAGAGTAGAGTGATAGGTCGGATGATATTGAATTAATAATCGTCCATAACTATGGATGTTTATTTTTGAGGAAACTATATGTATATATGTCAAGGGTATCTTAACTATAGTAGCACTCGGGTACATACATTCAAAACATGTGTGGGTATATAGAAAATGCTATTCTCTACTCATGTTCATCGAATTCTATTCTATTTGAGTGCAGCGCATGACGATTCCGGAATCGTGTTTTATTTGTGCCGTTCATGAATTTCCGGAGGAGTCCTGATATTGTTGTTGATGCTGCTGCTGTTGCGACTACAACTACTACTACTTCTACTACTACTAGTACTACTACTACTACTACTTCTACTACTGTCATGAATACTACTACTACTACTACTATTACTGTACTACTGCTGCTGCTGCTACTTCGACTATTACTACTACTACTACTACAACTACCGTTGCTCATGCTACCGACTATTGTTTTTACAACTACTACTATTACTGATACTACTACTTCTACTGCTACTGCCACCACTACTACCACTATGTTTGCAGCACATGTGATTCCAGAACCATTTGTCATTTGTGTTGTTCATGAATTTCTGGAGGAGTCTTAATATTGTTGCTGCAAAATTTAGTTTTTCTGTGTACAACAAAAAACCCAAAGTATGTATTCTTTCATCAATATTTGACTTCAAACAATTTTTTTTGGGGGAAATCTTTGCAGAGGTGTGTCTTAAATGACATCCTCTTTCACAATATGATACAATTGAAGTGAAGTTTTGCCATCACATTTTTTGCGAATTTGGGGCTCCCTAAGTATAGAGTCTTGTAACAAATCTTTTATTTTCTGTATCTGAAAGCACTCATATTAACCATCAAATGATTATGTATTTTTTCTGTTATTGTTATATCCTTGAGGTTACTTCGTAGTCTATGAACATATCAAAAAGTGGATCTAGATCAATCTTAGTACATCGAATATTATTTATGTTCTTCCTAAATCTATCTGACTTGTTTCATCATTCTTTTAACCTTTACTTCCCTAGATGACATTTTGTATTATTTTATGTTTCTTGCCATACATTGTATTTATTGTTTTAGAGATGCTGCCTACATATATGTATGTCATGTACAGGCTTACGCTGAATAGAAATAAATGATATTTTGAATTCGAATGTATCATTCAACAATGTTTAATTTCAAGTCTATGTCTCCATTGATGTGAAACAACGGCTTATAAACTTCCTGGGTTAAAACATCTCCGCACCCCTTTGCAATATCGCCGCCACCCCCGCCGAAATTAAACTTAAGCTATGTAACCCTATGTCCTTTGAAACTAATGCCTTTTGATTCTGAATTTGGGTATAAATTTGTTCTCCGAACTTTCCGCAATACGCTTCTGGCTTTACGTGCTGCAAGAAACAATAATGAAAATCTAATGAGCAGGAAAGAAAATAATGCAGTAGTGCTTTATCATGAATCTGTTTGATAAGGAGAAACGTTCTTTTAGTTGTATGAATTTAAAATGATTCTGAAGAAGAAAAATCGGGCGGCCTTCTCACGTGTTCAAAGGAGGTTGGGAAGAATTAAACCACCTCTGCCTACGCTTTTCCACAGACAAACAGATTGGATATACCTGTAGGAGATGATTACAAGACAAGCAATCTTGCGGTCTTGACCTTTCACCAACAACAGCAACAGAAAGCAAAATAACGTTTATAAAATTATACATGTGTGTATATTGTGTATGATATGACGAATACTGAGAAATATATGCTGGGAAATGATCTTTTGCACTTCACACCACCCTTGTATTGTGATTTTGTTTTGTGTTATTTGGGTTGTGTCGTGGGCGGGTGGTGAGCAGGTCGAGATAGTTTCATCATCAGTAGTATGTCCCTGGTTGACACATTGTCTCGTGCGATCTCGGTATCTCTCCATCTCTCTGTTTATCCATCGCTTTGAATCCTTTTCTACCACGTACGACCACAAGAAGCAAAGTGAGATAGAAAGAGAGACACAAGTAGAGAATACATATAACAACAACTGTATATGAATATAAGGCATAGAAGCAAAGTAGAAACTGATACTGAGGGCGACGGAAAACAAGCCATACCCCTGTCATACCCTCAGTCACACCTACGAGACCGACACGAGATCGAACAGAACAACGGTCAAACATAACATTACCCTGAAGGCCTGAATGGCCAAGTATCGATCAGTTTGGGGGACGTTATGGGATCGGTTAAGCGGTGTGACTGAGATAAGGAAGTATGGAACGATGAAGAATGGGATGAGATGGAATTGATGTAGGGTGTGGTTTGGGTGAATGGGTTGTGCATTATTTTGAAAATGCATGGTTGATGAGCAAACTCTGGGAAACGCCCTTTTATCGCTAGTGTGGAATTTCTTATGCGGTGAAAACGTCATCTAACGAAATACAAAATAATTATATCTTGAACGGTTCTCTTAGTTATTTTAATCTCAATGACGTACTTTCACGTTTATTTGTGATCCTAATTGTTGAACACAAATACGTATCTGATTAATTTGGATTTCTTTTAATTTAGCTTCAAATTGTTAAAACACGTCTCCCCAAAAAACATTTAGAAAGGAAGTAGATCTCTATTAGAATGGAATACCAAAAGTCTAATTTACTGTACGCTTTTGTAGGTGATTATATAGCATGGATGTTCACTAATACATGTACATCCAATCATGCCCATGATGCAAGGGATAAACGCTAAGTGAATGTCATATCCATGGTAACATCCGAAAATAGATTCATCAGCAATATCATTAAGGAATAAAGTAATACTAATGTACTAAAACATCTCAGTAATCTCATGAGATCTACCAGATAAACGGCTTTAGAATACGACCTAAATGTGCATCGTTTTCTTTTTGGTTTTTGTTTCAGAATATAAAGTAAAAACAGATTTAGGCCTATCATTGTATCAGTTAAAAGGATTCCTCCAACCACCCAGTGTCTTTCTCTACCCCCCCCCCCCTCGTCTCTCTCTCTCTCATACTATGTATCTCTCACGTCCACATTCTGTTTATTTTTGTTTTTTCTAGTTACATCTCTATGTTCTTTATCTCCCATTAACCTTCTTTTACATCGTCTTTCTCTCCTCCCCCACTCTATCTCTCTCTCTCTTCCTTCTTTCTTTCTCTCCCTCTTCCTTCCCTTCTTTCTCTCTTTGTTTGAACTTTCTTACTCGACCGCTTGCACGTACACATACGCCCACACAGACACCCTCGCACACACAAGTACCTGCACACTCGCTCCTTATACATCCCTCTCTTTCAATCTTGTTCTTTCTTTATCCCTGATTACTATTTAACTGATTTTTCGTGTCACTCTATCTTATCTCGAACTCACCTTATCTCGCTCTAGATTATTCATATCTCCCTTTTTATCATTTCTCAAAGTTCCTTTTAATATTAAAGCCTAATATTAAAACTCCACGATATTTATTTTCTTCTCATGCATAACTGTACTTTTCCTCCTTATTTGAAGGAGGAGACACGTTCTTCTAATTGAATTAGTCGTGTTAAAATTTCAAGTACACTGGTTTCAATGCATTTTATATTTCAAAACGTTTATTTACAATTACAATTGAAAGTGTTGAAAGTATTCCTGGTAATGATCATTCCATAGAAATTATAATGAACTGGAAGAGAAAGAAAAGAGCGATTCTGGAATAGAAAAAAAAGAGAAGATAACCGACTCACAAAAGCAATTATGCATTATGCAACATTTCGAGGCATTAAGTAGTGTCTGAGCAGGATCTGTCTCACTTTATGTCTCCCGAATGAGTAATGGAATGAAACATTGATGGATTTGTAATGACAATCTATACACATTTATCGCCAATTACATCGAATGATCATTTAAGGAGGCATTCGTTACGTTTACGGAGAGCTGAAATCTGACCATGCTGACCGTTACACGATTCGGAGAAACCCATATAGGCTATACTGTAAGGGCGAAAAGTATTCAATGTGTGACGTCGGTCATATTCTGTATATTCAGTTGAGCGCCATGGGCGTTCCTACTTTCCTAGAATTAATACCACCGTTTTTAATAACTGAAACAAAGATACATTTCATGATGATCGAGCTTAATACCGATGAGGAGTTTGATTTCTAATGGAGATCATTCGACCTCGACCGGTTGAATTAGCTGATGATAAAAGTGATCAGATATGTCTTCAAGAACAAACCCTGCAGTTACCAAGAAACTGATTTCTGTATGTGGGTCACATCATAATTAATACTCTGTACATGTACATTTCCTTTATACACGCATCCAATATCAACATTTGCAATTGGTGCGATGAACTCTCAAAGAATTTATACAAAATAGCTTTTTATCGTCAACTGGGGTGAGTTTGTAACAAAAATAACTACTACTTTGATTCTAATTTCTCTTTTTTTCTTTAGGAAGAAAGGCATGATGGGTCCTTGACACTAGATTTTTGAAGGTTCCTTAAATGACAGATAAACATTTTTCAATGCGAGTATATACGGCGTTCTTCTCACAGTTAGAAAACTGTACAAACTACATGTTATGTTGTTGCCAATTTATTTACATGTAAAGGTTTTGAACAGGTGTGAATGGTGATATCTGATATCATATTTAAATGATATCAGATGTACAATTTCTCATACTGACATAAAATTCGATTGCATCCGAAATCCTATATCATTGCCAAAATTAAAGCAATAGCCGCTGGAGCCAATGTCAGGTCTCCGAGGAAAATGCAGCGTTTTTATTTGATTTGAATTTATTTCCGTATAAAAGGTACAAATTACCTTTTATACGGAAATAAATTCAAATCAAATTTCCTATAATAGGAGATAAACGGCTGGATGACCCTACTCAGCATCCTCCAACATGAAAGGTGGCGCTGTTCCACCGAGGGGTCCAGAAGAAAGTCACTTTACACAAACGAATAATTAAATAAAGAGACATAAATTATATTACAATTCAATCAAAAATACAAAAAATAACACCTTAAGTACATCCTTAAAATGTATAAAAGCGACACCCTAAAATTACACACTAAAAGCAACACCTTATAGTAGAAGCATCGGCAAAGAAAAAAAATTATCGGCTTTATATAAAACTTGGAATTAATTCATTAACAAATGTACGGAATGCAGCTATATCAGGTGAGGAAGATAAATGATGTGGAATTGTGTTAAGAAAGCATGCTCATTGGTAACTAAACATTCTTTGACCGTATCCGGACACCTACCCCCTGGACATCCACGCCCGGATAACCACCCTCAGTCATCTACCCCCTAGGACAACTATCCCTAGTGCAACCACCCTCTAGGACTACTACCCCCGGGACAACTACCCCCCCCCCAGGATAGATGTCCGGGGGAGTTGTCCTGGAGGGTAGTAGTCTGGGGGTAATTGTCCCGGGGTAGTAGTCCCTAGAGGGTGGTTGCCCTAGGGGGAGTTGTCCAAGGGGTAGTTGTCCTAGGGGGTAGTTGACGATGGGTGGTTATCCGGGGGTGGATGTCCAGGGGGTAGGTGTCTTAGAACCTTCTTTGACAGTATTCAGATTTTGGTTTTGGGAGGGCTAGGTTTCCAGTCGAGCGAAGACAATAATGTTGAACTGCTGCAGAAGGGGAGGGGGAGTCATGTAGAAAAAGGCGCCTGTAATGACTAGGAACTGGACCAACTAGATTGTTGCAGAGGGGTCTGCCGTCGTGTAACCAATCAACATATAGAGGCAAGCGCCGATGATGACCAGGAACTGGACCAGTCCAAAGACCTTATCGAGGACCAGGGCCGTCTCGCGCCACATCACGGCGTTCTTCTCGTAGGTGGTCTCCGGCGTCCCCCGGTCCAGAAAGTCCTGTGGAGAATGGCTCTTTGCAACGGTCTCTGTCGTCGCCTTGCCGTTACGATGTGGTGCGCCAAGTGTTGGATCAAGGGAAAGCTTGGTAGTGGGGATATTCCTTAATGAATTCCTTAATGAACTTGAATAAGAAAAACAAGAAAAGAGAAATCTTTGAAGAAAATGAAAATGCAAGTGATATAGGTTCGTTGTGATATTATGATGTGAAAAGAATTCTATGTTACTTAAGTTCCTGTGGGGTGACTGCGAAGGTCACGGGAGGATGAGGTGGAGAAAAAGGGAGAAATAGAGAGACAGACACTGAGACAGAAAGAGCTCGGAGAGAGGGTGAGAGTATTATGCTAGTAATACACGATTTTGATGTACTTTAAAACATTTATTTCAATGATTATCAAATTATTATTCAAGACGCAATAATCAGTGTACTTCACTTTGACCAAATAGAATTAAAACAACAAACGGCCTCACCCTCGATAGAGATTTAGATGCGAAAATTCGGACCAAAATTAAGTGTGATTTGGAAAATGACGTGCAGGGATATGGGAGGGGACACGGTGTTATAACGATAAAAGCTCTAGGTTGCTATGGTGGTGGTAGGGGAGGAGGTAACCCTCACACACCCACACCCACACACATCCTTTATCGAGCAACACCATCGTGATACTCACATCTGACTGATGAAGGCGACTTTTGGTGCTTCTGACAACATGGCTTTCAGTGCGGTTTGCAATCTCTCTCGGCCGAAAATCATAGTGCAGCCGGCACAGCGGTAAATGATGTTACCGACCCAGCGAGGTAGGGGCTTGTCTCCGCCGTGGTGGAAGATCCGGAGAACGGTCACGGAAGAGATAACGGACGCGCATCCGAGTGCGATCATGATGAAGAAAAATGTGACTGCAAGAAGAAAAATAGAAAATCGTTTCGAAATTGTTGGTGTCATTATCATCATTATCGTTTTTAAGAATCAATAGTATGTCATCTAGTGGCGTAGGGGAGGTCAAGACATTTAAGTAGGTAATAGGAAGAAATGCGAATTTGTAAGGCCGTTGATTAGGATTTCGGAGGATGTCTTTAGCGTCTTCTTTTCACTTCCTTCCTTTCCCTCTAGCTTCTCTCTCTCTCTGTCTGTCTCTCTGTCTCTCTTTCTCTCTCTCTCTCTCTCTCTCTCTCTCTCTGTCTCTCTCTCCTTCTCTCCTCCTCCTCCTTTTACAGTTCCTCTTATTTATCTCACATGCCAAAGTGCCCCCTCCTCCGAGCTACGCCAATGAAACCATTATGCTTTTATCACATGAAATGGATGAATACATTTTTGCTTTTACTGTAAATTAATTAGTTTTCTCTTATGCTTAAGACAAGTTTTGAATTGGTTGACAGTCTGACAGTTTTTGACATGTTCAGTTATTTTATATATATAGTAGATGACAATGATTGAGGGGCGCGAATAATCAATAGCCATTCAGATGAGATTTGAAAAAATATATATTATGCGATAGGTTTTAATTCTAGCTACCGAAACTTCCTTTGGTGCAAATAGAAAGGATGAAAAATGAGTGATGATGCTTAGAAGATCACGTATCACCTTCTATTGCACACTTGAGAAAAGGTAGTCCGACATAAATCAAGCCAATGCATTTACAAACTTTCACTTTGTACGCTAGTAACGTGTTTTGGAATTACAATTAATAGTCTTGATACTATCTTAGGTATATTGTTTACATGTTCATGAATAGGTTTTGGATACGGTGTGCATTTACAACAGAGCATGGTAGCTTATACCCTAAAATGTATTATAATTTTGATTTTATTTTCATCTCTCTATCTCCCTCCCTCTCACAGTCTCATGCCCACGTATTGCTGTAATTCTCCCCGGTAATTCTCCCTCACCCTTTCGCTCTCTCTCTCATTCTTTCTTTCCTTAAATTTTACAGTCTCAACTGACTAAACGTTAATCTGTTAATTGAAAGGAGATTCGCGAAGCACGACAAACCTCGGCAACCTGAGCCCCATTCAGTTTAGCGGAAAGCTATTCACATAATTATCAGTATCTTTTACCAACAGATCAGTGGGCGCGTAGGGGTTATCGTTGCCTGGTGCCATGTGTTTGTTTCTTCGTACGATAGTTTGTTTCATATTTTCCCCTCTAAAATTGAAAGTTGCATATTGCAATTCACTTGCACGTTCTACTTTGACACGCCGTATTTTGTTCTTTTACCGTTTTGTATCTGAACAAGGCTTATATCTCAGTCACATCGATGAGACCGGTGATAGACTAACACTAACAACCGAACAAGAATTACATTATGACAAATGGTCAAGTATCGGTCGGTTTGGAGTCGGTTCAGCGGTGTGACTGAGGTATTAACGGTAAACGAATCAGGTGTACCTATGATGGATGTATTATCTCCAATAGGAGGCATGCTATCCGCTACCAGCTGCTGGAAGAGGATAAGGGCCAGGAGATTGCTCACGGCCAACGTCATCTTCTCCCCGGACGCTGGATGGAGCCAGGAGACGGTCGCCATGAGTACGGTCAGGAATACGGCGGGGAGGATGATGGTCTCACGGAAGAACTTGGACTCTCTCTGGAGTCGAATGGTGTAGATGACGTGGGACCAGGGGTACGGACAGCAGATATAGGAGAGGCTGACGTTGGAGGCGGTGAAAGAGGAAGGGTGCCAGATGCCGTTGCGCGCGTAGATGTCTTGGGTAGCGTCGGCCCCATCTGGGAAACGTAAAATCATCTGCAGAAAATAAAAGTATTTTAACACGTTGTTTTACCAAGATAAGTATTATTGGTAAATGAAATTCCTTTAAGTGCAGTAGAAGTCCAGCTTTGGGGAAAAACGAAAGGTAAAGAAAGTACAGAAAGTTAAAGGCTTAAATTCTATCAAATTAATTGAAACGGTGAACAGCCTTCTCCGACGGTATTTTATTTCTGTTATCGGTCTCGTGTACCTAGAACTTGTTTTCCTTTTTCTTTATTTGATTATGTATTTCTTTTGCTGTGTAGTTCTTGAGGCCTGCCGGTCTCATAGGCCGTTGATGTCTTGGATAGTCGGTCTCATGAGCTCTCGGTCTCCTAAAATGACCCACGAGATAATCAATTTGCCTTTAAGTAACACTCATCTGTATTCCTCCCCTGTCATCCTGCACTATTGACGTACTCAAACAGCACCACCATCTACGATGTCTAAATAATTAATCTTGTCTTACTGAAAGTGACTAAAAAGTAATTGCATAGACACTTTGCACAATTTCTGGCATATGCACTCATCTATTAGCGTAGGTAATGGTGCAATCGAAATGTGATTCAGTAGTTTTATGCTTCATGCCTCAGTCACAAGGCCAAACCCAAGCAACACGAATTCCAAACCGATCGGTTGTTTGGCCATTGGGGTAATGTCAATTTCTGTTCCGTCTGTCGTTGGTATCGTGTCTGTCTCGTTGGTGTGACTGAGGTGAAAGTCTATTCCAGCACTCACCATACTTTCATCCATCGACCACGGAAGGAATGTCAGAGTGCACTCCTGGATGTCGAAGGGAAAGAAACGGACATCGACTTTGCATGTTGTGGTGATGACGGCCGGGAAGAACCAGTTGACGGTTCCGTCCGCTGTTGCCGTTATGTAGGTACCCGGAAAACTGATGAAATCGCGATCGACACTGCTTGGAAAGATGTGAGTATAAAAGGAGGAAGAAGAGTCATGATAGAGGATAAAACGGGATTAAACAGAAATACGAAGTTTTCAACTATCAAGAGACTCCTAATAAGTTGCGATATTTATAGTGAATTAATTATATTATTACAATTGTTATTTTAGTTTTCTTTATTGATAATTTAATTTTCTTATATAACTGAAGATAATGTCGTATAAATCCAAAACTGAATGAACACCATAAAACAAATACAGTGTACCAACAACATGATTGAAGAAAAAAGACCTAAAAACAAACAGCAAAATAATTTTTGATGTCAAGTTCACGTTTTAAAAAAGAGTCGTGGAAATATTTTTTTTTAAAGATATTTGATGCTTAATTCATGAAGAAAAAAATCTTCATGACATTAATGTGGGCACAGACTAGGAGGGGGTACCAACATCATTGGAGGGCACCATCTTATTTGGCAGATGAAATGCAATTTTAAGAAGTAATTAATTCGTAGGAGGGCGTTCCTTTCTCATTTCCTGTCACCTCTATATTTCTATTTTCCTCTTTTCGTTCTTGCCATTATATAGGGGGAAGTGGGCACGTCTACCCTTGGCGCCTCAGGTTACACAAATTGATCTGATTCAACTCAATACCCAACAAGTAACCACGAATATTGCATATAAGAAACTTTTCATTCGGCGGGAGGGGGGACGTTGACGTTTTCATTTTTTGTTTAAATCAATGTAACAAAATAATGTAAGTTTGTCACCGTCCACAAGAATTTCTTCTGTGCACCTGATTTACTTACTTTTCATCCAAGGTTAGTTCTGGTAGCCATATGTCTTTGGGAATAATCATAAGAGTCCTATCATACTCAGCAGGATCCCATTGTAGATACTCATCTACCCACGTCTGCAAAGACGAAAAAGAAATAGAGAAGGAGAATTTGAAGAAAAAAAAAAAAAAATTGATAACAAGAGGTTAAAACAAAAACATACGAGTAATTTTCAGTTCGTCACGTAGTTGGAAAGCACAGGTTAAATATCTTTAAAAAAAAGCAACGAAATATCTTTACTGTCTCAAACGACTTAGACCATAATATATTACATTGAATATTGCTGTAATACATTATAAAGCATTCCTCCTACCCCATCTCGATTACAGCTCTATTGTTTATGATTTAATGCAGGAAAAAACTCAAGTTCATGAGTTGTTTGTTCTACAAAATCGGGCACTACGCGTTATTTTTAGAGTCGATCCTAGGCACAGTACTGTTTTATTGTATTCTTCTCTAAATATTGATGAGCTACAAATACGTTGGGAAAAAATGCAGCCTCTTTCATTTTTAAAATGTTGCTTGGATGCCTTCCATTTTCACTCTGTTCTAAGTCTCTGCGATTACGTTTGGATCACAATTTCTCTATTAAGCATAAATTCAAATTAAATAACAGCATTAAGCCGCATGGATTAAATGATTTCGCAAACATAAGCTAGTTCGGGGGAAAAGTAAACAATAAAATATGAACATTTTAAAGCGTGGCGTGGGCTTTATAAGCTTTAAATGAAAAATAGAAATGCAAAGACTTTACACCCTCTTAAAGTATCCTCACTATCTTTTTAGCAAATTGGTTTCTCGGTATGAATAATCCAAGATGAAAACTGTTCACGTCCCATATGCTACAACAAAGATTACCAGAATGGAAAAAACAAACGGATAAGAAAACAAGTCTAAATCGAAGACAGAATTGGAATGCTGATATGCATTGCTGATTCTATTTGTTCATTCCTGTTTACAGATCCTTTAAACTCCTTTAAGTAAAGGGCTTATATTTTGCATTTCTAGTTATTCAATTGTTTAAAGACCTGTCATGTATTTCTATATCAACAGATTATCCTTGGATGACAAATAAGTATATATACAAATAATATAACTTACCAATCTGACGTAGATTAGGAGTGTGATGACTTGATTATTTTCGTCCTGGGATTAAATGATATAATTATATTCGTTGAACATAAGGGTAAACAGAGTTGATGAAAAAGTGGGAGAGAGGGAGAGAGAGAGAGAGAGAGAGAGAAACACGGAGGTAGAGAGTGAGATACAGACACACATACATACGGACAGAGAAGGGAAGGCAACCGGAGAGATACACATGTTGACTCAGGTAAAGAGAACGAAAATGATGAAGAAAAGAACAACTTTAATATAAAAATCATATCATAAAATATTCATACTCATAAAATATTTAGACTCTCTTTTTAATAGACACATTAATTTAGACACGCTTTAGCCCCGTTCTTCGCTATAATTACCTTTTAGCAATTAGGCTTAGATAACACGATCGTGACTACTTTCGAAAATTAAACCTAGGGCCATTTTAATGGACTTATAGGTCAACACCCTTTCTAGCCCTAAATATATATTAAGAGGAATCCAATTAACCCTTGATAGCAAACTACGCTGGAAGAAACCAGAACAATCAGAGAAACATACTGGTGAAAGTTTGAATAAAATCATACAGTAAATAGGAAAGCTATGAAGTTTGAAAAGTTTCAGTCACTACAAGACAGTATGGGCTCTTCAAATTGGCTGAATCGGTAATGTATTTGTGATGTAGTGGCGGACAACTTTCCCTTTTGTTCCAACACACAATCTGACTAAAAAAATGTTTACAAACGTATGATTTGGATGGTCTTTTCTTTTTAAAGGACCCGTAATAATATACTCTCCATAATATTTGTTGAGTAGTGTCCAAGGGTTGAAGGCACTTGGGTGAACAAAATAAATAAATGATATTTTTGTACACCATAATAGGGAGAGTTATCCTTCACTACGTCACAATCCACTGACAAAATTGCCATTTTGAGAATCGCATATCTGTAGTGATTTCATATTTCAAGCAATCATAACTATCTTATTATTGGTCCGACTTATTTCAAGCTAATGCCCTTCTGCTTCTCTGATTTTCTGCTTTCGTTCGAATGAACTTATTACAATGGCTGTATTGTCCTTATCCCTTTAACCCTCTGAACACATCTATGAGAATGGAACATATTTGCTTTGAATAAGAGCAGACTACTAAAGAGGTTGGTCAGACTTGCTGATATTGATAGCTATAGCGGGGTTTTCGATCGGAAGTACACCCTACGATGGTGTGTGTAGCTGGGCCTTTGGTTTGAAATCTCGTTGTCGGTGTCGTTGTCGATCGGGTCTGATCAGCCTTGAAATGGTTTTCTTATTATTACAAAATAATTTGTATTACGTATGCCTCAATCTGTAACGTTGGTATTTATGCATGGACATTTACATGTACCTTCAGCTATTATTGTTACAACATAATTATAGATAATGTCCCTCTCGGAAGAAAGAGAACAACAACATTTTGGGGTGTCATTATCGTTGAAAATCTCAGTTGCCAGTTTTATCAAGGTATTCGGTATCCACAGACTTTTAATGTTGCACTTGGTAATACAATTTGAATGCAACTCTTCCTCTCTCTTCCCCGTTCTTAATTTCTCTCTCTCCTTCTCTATTTCATTGTGTTGTTGTTGGTCAACCGCTAAACCATTCTGCATGGTTTACATATTATATACATATATTATATGAATTGAGCATGTTTTACTCATGATAAGGACGTCAGTTTATGCTTTGCTTATTACGACTTCTTTTTTCTATGTATGATTTGATGTGATCATGTTAAAATATCATATATTTGCGATGATGAATATGGAAAAAATGAACATCAATCAATCAATCAACTTTTGATACGTGCACAAATTACAAAGACGTAATCCGAACATGATTTATAAGTGATATACAGTAAGATATTGAAATTTAATTATAAGATCACATCATAATTTTCTATACTTCTCGATACAGACGATTGTAGTATTTAACTTATAATCCTGACACAAACATTTGATAGATCTGTCCTGATATTATTGTTGGTGAGTACTGTGTTCTCTTTAAAAGGGATACTGAATTCAGTGTTTTCAGAGATTCACCACACTCGAGAATATCTTTGTCTTCAACTGATATCACACAAGCAGATTATGCACCGCTATTTATACAAATTGCTAGAATTAGACATGACTACTGCAAATTTGAAACATTTATAATGAATCCTGAACCATTATAAGCAATCGAGAAAAAAAAATCAAACGCAACATATCACTGCACAAACTGTATTAGAGTGCTAATTTTACAAACATACATGTATATGAAACACAACTACAATCATGTCTGTTGTTTTCGCAGCAGATGGCGCTCTCTCATATTCACTATTTTGAAGCACAGAGTATTTATCATACTGCAATCAAACTCGAATCAAACAGTTTCATCGTTGACGATGTAATTTAGCTGCATATTGTCTCATTATCATTTTGGGCTTTGTTTCTATATTTTTGTGATCAAAGATGAATTTGCCATCAGAAGGACTGTATTTTATGCTGTTTATGACCTCGCTATACTACGGGTAGTCCTGTAATTTTTAAGGATTTTGTCAAATGAAATAAAAATAAACAGACTTTCCTTACCATGGTGCATTTCCTTTGAATATATAGAAAATCAACATCGGTGGAACAATTAAAACAAAAATAAGGCATATTATTCAAACATGAATCGAGCGCTGTCACTCATGGGTATTTGCTAGTACTCCATAAATGACTATTTCCCTCATTCAATTGTCATCATTAAAGTTGTTGAATTCTATTTTGTTCCTTTAAACTTACAAAAGAGATGAGTTCCTTGAGCAATGCCCTAAAGTAGACTACGATTGGTGCCGATGAGTTACGTAGAGGACGAGCTGAGATAGGTCCATAATTCGATAAGAGCCGTTCTGTCAGGTTCTTCTCGGCAGAAAACTTCTCTCCCGCGTGGCACACTGTCAATGAAAGTATTAACCAAGTTAGGCATATCGATGATGATTATGATGATGGTAAAATATTTGAGGAGTTCAATCGGATGACTTAAGCCAAGCAAGTACTATCAGACTGGTTTATTCGTGATTTCAAGCTGTACCTCCTTAACGATTTCTATAACAGTAGCTTCACAGATATATATTTGTTGAACCTTTTAGCCCTCTATAGGCTATTTTATTGAGTGAAACAAAACATTTTACAACTTAATGAAATGAAGTATTTCTTTAACTCAAATAAAAAAAAAAATACTGTCACATTTCTCTCATTGCTGTTCATACAAACAAATGTTGAAGTGACTGTCATTTAGTTAAGTTTTTGTTATACATACCAGATATAGAATGAATATATCTCTCATCTTCATCATATTGAATAATTTTCTTCTTCAAAGAAATAACATTTGGAATTTTGTTATCAAGCTTTTGTACGAATAGTTGATGCTTAACCAAAGTTACCATGCAAATTTATAGCATCTTTTCTTTTGTCTTCAAAACCAAAAATTACATTTTCTAAATTTAACTCAGTCTGTACTCGAGAACCTTCATTAAATTATCCAGTTATTTTCATGGTAATATTGAATCATGGACAATAATTACACTATGGGCCTACTACTACTACTACTACTACTACTACTACTACTACTTCTACTACTACTACTACTACTACTACTACTACTACTACTACTACTACTACTACTACTACTACTTCTACTACTACTACTACTACTACTACTACTTCTACCCCTACTACTATAGTACTATTATCGATAGTAGTGGTACTACTACTTTTATTAACAACAATAACATTAACAACAATAATAACCAAAGCATGAAGAGGAGGAAAAGAAGTAAAATTATTTTTAATCGATTTTCTTCTATAATCCGGCTATCAGCAGATTATGGTAGCCGCTCCGACTTCAAAGAGGTAATTATAATTACAAAGTCTCTACTGAACAGATTTTAAAAAGATAGCAGTATACATTTATTCCTCTCTACATGTATGTTGCTCTCCATCGACTTTCTCTCTCTCTCTCTCTCTCTCTCTCTCTCTCTCTTTCTCTCTCTCT